>JAQBSW010002941.1:0-92727 GCA_029291075.1 Eudiplozoon nipponicum
TGTATGTGTTTATGTATGTGTGTATGTATATATGTCTGTATGTATTTATGTATGTATGTATGTATGTATGTATGTATGCATACATTTATATATGTATGTCTTTATGTTGTATGCATGTGTTCCTTTATGTATGTATGTAGGTACGTATGCATGTATATAATTATGTATGTATGTAGGTATGTAAGTATATATGTATATATGTATTTATGCATGTATGTATGTATGTCTGTATGCCTGTTCTTATAGTTAAACAGTAATTGATTGTGCGCGTGGTGGTAACAATTTTTTAGGTCAAGTTTGCGAGCTTGAAGTAAATACCAATCCCATTGAAATTTACCAGTCGTCGAACAACACAGAAAAACTTCCACCAGTCGCACGCACTGACGCGTTTCGATTTAAAATGATCTTCATCAGAGTAGGACGGTAAACTGGCTAGCAAGGATCAAACCGCGTTGCATATATATTGAGAAAGCAAAATTAGATATGCGGCTCACACCTCTTGTAGTCTTGTGTACATTGTACGTTACTGGAAATGTTGGCTGCACAGTCACGAAAATTAGCTTTTTGTAGCTTTCGTCACAAACACATACACACACACACACACTATATATATATATATATATATATAGACAATACAATCAAACAATAATTGATTGCGCGCATTAGCAGTTAAAGTAAATCTCATTAGATAATTAAACAATGCATTCTTATGTAGGCTGCACACACACAGTTTAGTCTGAAAACCGACATAAAGAGAAATCAAAAATGAAAGCAGGGAGCAAAAGCACACCATCGCTGTTTGAGAAGCATAGCACACATAGGTAACCAAAAACGAATAATCTACGCTGACGTACGTAGACGTATTTCGGGATCGGCCAATTGGGCTCCGTCAGCTACTTGGGCTCTGTCGCGTTTTTCAGATTTGACAGAAACAATTAAAATAAAAGAATGGGGTCCACGTGCGTGTCATAGTTCTTTGTTGGAAGCCCTGCGCAATATGGCATCGATTCAAGCTCAGTGGTCACCTTGTTGCCAATCTCTTTTGCAATAATCCTCGTAACATTCTTTTCTATGTTGGGCAGAGTTAGTTGCGAGGTTTGGTTATGTTGATGAAGCGCCACAGTGAAAACCTCGAAGTAGCCGTGTTGCCGATGTTGCCTTGCCTTAATGCTGGCTTGGCCGCAATGGTGATGTGTAGATTTTTGGCTTTCCCCACTTCTGTGTGTTGTCTAGGTAAGCATACTCACAGTAACGGGGCACTCTCATAAATCTCTAAGACAATGTGTGCCTAAATTGTTATTTTTGTCGGCTTTCTCAAAACTTTCGTGTTTTTGCATTTTCTCTTATTGTTATAATACAATGACGCAATTATTACTAGTGGCATTTGTGTTGATGTGCATAATAAAGATGATGTTGATGATGACGAGCGATCACGTACTTATGCGAGCTAATATCAAGACCAATGGTGAAAAGAGAAGCAGAAATTGCGCTTCAATTAAATTGATGCTAACGTGTTCACCGTTGTTGAGGTGCACTTGGTCAAAGCTTCTTCTTCGCTAATGGACTGCGCTAATCATTTCTTTGAAAGGAAAGATTTGCGTGACAGAGAATTGAATTATTACCTGATCATTGCTGTAAAAAACCGGGTTTTCACGTCAATTTGCCTTATTTTCCATCTGGATAGTCAGAGTCTTTTTTACGGCTCTTTATTCAACGATAGACTCATAATTTTAATAAATTTAACAGCCATTGAGTGAAGTGTTTTATTTCACTTAAACGGCTTCTTTTACAACCTCTGTTGCTCAGAATGTATATTGAAGTAAGGCTGTTTTCACCAGGTAATCCCTTTAGAATTCATGCTATGTTCAGCAATTTCTGATATTTAAAAAAAAATTCCGCGTTTCTACGCCATATAAAAATGAAATATCTGGACATCTTTGATCGCACATTCATGGTTTCATGCCATTTGAACGAGATGGTCTATTCATTTTAATTAAATTAAATCGATAGATTTGCAAGCTAAGATATGCTATCGATATAGATCACTATACAAGTTGGCATTTAATTTCAATACTTTTGGTGTTTCCTGCTTTATATACTGTTGATATTAAAAGGAAGTTAAATGCTCACGTGACTTATAATAGAGAAAATGAACGCTTGAATGACTTCCACATATTTGACTTTTAGGAAAGAATTTTATAAGAAGATTAGAGTTGTTCCAAAAGGACAAACATTACAAGTTCTGACAGTAACTATCTTCATAGATTTCACAAAAATTAACACTTAAATACGCCACCCCTAAAACTCAAACTTTATATGCGATACTTGGATTACACATGAGTTATTTGGAATCATCAGAAGGAAGAAATTTTAATTTCTAAAATATGAATAAACAAGTGAATTAACTTCAAATCAAGAGTTAAAAGGAACTATGTGGCGAGTTAACATGTCTAAATTTCAAATAAATAAATAAGTGTTAAAAAAAATTATGAAATTATGTATGTACGTAATGTATTTACTCGGATATCATTCTTAATTTCAATTTAAATCAACCGTATAGACTGTAAACTTGTATTCTAAAATCGAAGACAATAAGAAGCCTGTGACAAACATACATAAAATATAGGGAAATTGAATAAGGCAAAATGCGAGAAAGATTCCGTGTTAATATTTACACCCTAAAGTTACTAATAACAGAAATGATAATTAAAAATTCATTGATTGTGCGGATGGTGGTAACAATTATATTAATCAAGCTTGCGAGCTTGAAATAAACACCAATCCCATTTTAATAAACCAGTCGTTGAACAGCAGCAAAATTACCGTCAGTCGCACGCACTGACGCGTTTCGACCTTCCATGATCATCATCAGCGTACGACGGCAAATGGTTAATGTTCGTGACTGCATAGAATTTGTGCAGCCGACATTTCTAGTCAAGTACAATGTAATTGTGACTACTAGAGGTGAGATCCGCATATATAATTTTGCTTTATATATATATATATATATATATATATATATATATATATATATATATATATGCATTGTGGTTTGATCCTCGCTAGTTAGTTTACCGTCGTACTCTGATGATGACCATGGAAGTTCGAAACGCGTCAATATGTGCGACCGGCGGTAATTTTACTATGTTGTTCGACTACCGGTTTATTACAATGGGACTAGTGTTCATTTTAAGCAGATAAAATTGTCATATTTCAATTTGAGCATAATCGGAAGTACCTTGAATTCAGATAAAATAAATTCCGACCAAATGTTTACGGTAACACCGGAATCCAAACAAAGCTGGAGAATAAAATCAATATTATTAAAGTTTTATATACAAACAATTTTAAAACAAAAACAATTTCACTATTTAACCAAAGTGTGCTAGCTTCAAGAAAACACCAATCCCATTTTATTTAACTAGTTTTAGAACAACATAGCAAATTACCGCTAGTCGCATGCACTGACGCGTTTCGACCTTCCATGATCATCATCAGAGTACGACGGCAAACTGACTATCGAGGATCAAATCGCATTGAATATATATGGAAAGCAAAATTAGATATGCGGCTCTCACCTCTAGTAGTCTCGCATACATTGTACTTGACTGGATATGTCGGCTGCACAGTTTCTATGCAGTCACAAACATTAACTGTTTGCAGATTTCGCCACACACAAATATATATAGGCAATAAAATTAAACAATAATTTATTGCGTGGGTGGTGGTAACAATTGTTAAAATAAAGTTGTTGAGCTTCAATTAAGAGAAAAGTTCTTCTACCACACGCAGTTGAGATGGGACAGACACTTTACTATGATTATTATAATCAAGGTTGCGGTCTTAATATAAACACCTGACCCATTAATTACTTACATATGTCAGTATAAACTAAGAATTGTATAGTGTGGAAAAGGCAATTCTTATACAATTCTTAGTTTATACTGACATATGTAAGTAATTAATGGGTCAGGTGTTTATATCAAGACCGCAACCTTGATTATAATAATTGTTATCACCACCCGCGCAACCAATGTTCGTTTAATTATACTTTACTAGGATTATGGTCATAACTTATCGAGCAAATTGATTATTGAATCTTTTGAAATAAAATTGTGAGAAAGGATAATGAATAAAAATACGGAATAAAAATCACCAGTCCCGATTTGAGATGTAGCACTAAATAACTGTTTAAAGCAAAGGTTGCGCGAATAAATATGCGAAACTCGTCTGAGTAAAGGAGTAAGAACATTTGATTAAGATTAACATACGAGTTGCGGGGAGAAAAGTAATTAAGATTGCTTGATTAATTTTCGGTTTATCTTATAATTTCATCTTTTACTACTTGGTATCATACTACATTTATTAACAAAGATCCATTAAAGAGTGTACCGATTATTAATGGGCCATAGTAACCATTTCATGTGCAAAAGTGAAGTATGAAAAAAGTGATATATATATATATATATATTGGCAAGGGGACAACAGAAAATTTAAACATTAAGATTGCGTGTAAAAAGGAAAATAATCAATTGCGAGCATTAATTCCGGTTGAAGCTCAATACCAGTTCATACTTTTCTGCTTGCATTAGCTAACTCATTTCTGTCATTGCATTTAGTAACTATATGCCACTTTTGGAGAACAGGCGTGCAAGGTTTGAATGATATGTTGCTCAATTGCGGCCGTGCATTCTCCATTTGCGTTCAAACAGGCGTTTAAATCGCAATGTCCTCTCATTCGATTAATTAACGGTCTGTTAGATCGGCCTACGTAAGTTGATCGACAACCTGTGCATGTGCATTGGCAAATAATGGCCTCTTTGATTTCAAAATCCGTAAATAAAGGTGCAACGCCATATGATACAACACTTGTGAATTTTGCCGCCTTTTTCTTGTTCGGGACAATTGATAGCACTCGTAGGTCGGTAAAATCTTGATTCCTTTACATTTCCAGGTGCGCCGATTTTTAGCTTTGATTGATGGATTCTCACTTGTCCCTTCATTGTGAAGCCCTCCAGCAGCTGCTTGTCTGCAAATGACGTTGGAACAAGATTTTTCATTCGTTTTTCCCGAATATTCGGGACTTCGTTTCCAGTCCCATCTTCAGGGTTGGCACCATACGCACAGGAAAAAATCAACTTGTGGCAAATATGGTATTCTCATGCAATAAAGATCTTTTTATATTTATTTTCTGTCCTAATATCCGGTCATCATAACCAATTTGTAATACTCAAATGTATACACAAACTTATCCATGCCACCCCCTCTCCGCACACAATCACCAACATACACATATATGAACTCCACTAAAGTGACATTTTTAGAATAGCAATAAGCAAACCCTTTGGATTGACATACACGCCGATACATGATATGTCTATTTTTAATTGCTGTTCCGGAAACTATTTGAAAAAAAATTAATATTACAGTAATCCTCAAATTCCCCCTTTACCTAATCCCATCCTATGTGCAATAGGTTATAGAGAGAGTGAGAGGTTAATAACACTGTTGAAGGAAAACAGTAATATTCTATCGTTTAAGCAAGGCTGAATACGGAGCCTACACCAACGAATTGTATACTCATATCCAGCATAAATTTATTTTCCCATTTCAATTGATTTTAGCATTTAAATCTTGAATATATATATATATATATATATATATATATATATATATATATATATATATATATATATATATGAAGGGCATAATACTAGCTCCTACTGATGAGCCGCTAGTAACCACGAAACGAATGTGCATGCGTTTATACTTTTCGTTCATGCTCTCCCTGGTTTATCCTTCTGGTCACAACTGAACTAATTTATTGTTATATGCGCAACACCTATTAACAATTGCATATATATTTTAGTTCTCTGCCACAAACTCTATCTAATAGTCCTGTTTATTTGATAAATGATCTTTGAAACAAATAATTTTCTGAACAAGTCAATTGTGCGGCAGGATAGCTCAGTGGTTAGAGCACCAGATTCCGAAGCAGACGTGCCCAGGTTCGTATCCTGTCCGCGGCAAATTCTGGCCAGTACTTGATGAGTTCCCAATAAGGACGAAACCGGTCTACTGGATGAATTGCCTTTTCTACACTATACAATTCTTAGTTTATACTGACATATGTAAGCAATTAATGGGTCAGGTGTTTATATCAAGACCGCAACCTTGATTATAATAATTGTTATCACCACCCGCGCAACCAATGTTCGTTTAATTATATAAAAGTCAATGGAGGTCAATTAAAATTCAACAGACGTGCATGAGAAATGGAACTAATCAAAGCCAATTATATGCGTTTTTCTCTGCAATGCAATCGCCAGCTAGTCAACACTCGAGATTGCCTTACTTTTATTTAATAAATAAATAATTTGAAAATTTGAAAATAAATTAATATTCAACAAATTTTGGCTTCCATTTGAAGCATGCAAATGCTGTGTACTATTAGATATTTGATTTTCCGTCATAAGCATGTGCGCTGCTTTGGTTTTCGCAACATTTAATCATTTTTAACCTTCCGTCTAGAATTCAAGTCAGACCCCACCACCGCCAATACTTTACCCAAAGCTGAAGAGTATGCCAAAGGCAGGTTCGCCGTTGCGAAGGCCACTAGCGCAACGCAATCCGTATTTAGACAGGCATCAGTACCCTCACGCGGTCACGACAACTTTGAATCCCCGAAATGCGTCTGACTTCGGCAGCCACCTCGATGCGCTGTCTCAAGGATGTGCCACATGTACTGCTACTTCGCATCTGGCAGTTGGCCCGCCCAACATATCGGTCTTGTCCGGACAAAACCTGGCGCCGGCAGTCGCCTTCCGAGTGACAGACATCGTAGCTGCGCCAAACATGCCAACCAGTTCGGAAACTAGCAGCAACTGTAGCACGGCATTGACGTCGCCCTTGTCTATTGACGGGCCTCCGTTGCCGCCTGTGTCACCAGCACCATCTTTACCTCCGCCTGAGTCTACACCACCACCTTTGCCCCCACCGAAAATGATGCATAATCAGGTAATAAAAATAAAAATAAATTGCGTTTTACTTAAAATTATATGTTCATCTCGAATTTGTGCAATATAATGTACATAAATACATACATATACACATTAAAACGTTATTAAATAAAAACATATATACCCGCATATATATATATATATGTATATATATATATATATATATATATATATATATATATATATATATATATATTTTTAATTAATTGCGCCATAAATTTTTAATTCAATATAAATACCTAAGGTTGTTTTTTTTCTGTTTCATAATGATAAATTGCGCGTGTATAATTAGAAAGAAGAATAAAAAATTGAGAAACTGGATTAATCAAAATTACCTGATCTGCGTTTTGACTAACACAGGCTGAATAACAGTTATTTGTTTACTTGAAGTTATTTTGGGGATACTTGGAAGTCGCCTTCCGCAGTTTATCCATCATCGCAAGTACAAAAAACAATTAAGCAAGTGCGATAGATAGTTGTGTGTCACGTGTGTGCGTGTTTGTGCACATCCCTAACTAGTATGTTCATCCAAATTAGTGAGACTGGAGTGGCTGAATATGAATTTACCATTTACCTGCGTTAGACGGTTTTTTGTATACAACAAAAATGACGTAAATGAGGTTGACCTCGCATTTTTTTAGAACAATAAATCAGATACACCAATCATAGACTCATGCCATTTTAAGTGATTAAATTGGAAATCAGAACAAGTCATTCCCATGTGAAATTTCAATTCAAACCACTCAGGTTGTACTCAGGATAGGCTTGTTTAATAACAGATTTTAATAATAATAATAATAATTAAAAAGGCGCTTGTCACACGTGTGCATTTTTGTGTGTGTATGAATAACCTAAAATAGATTCAGTTAAATGTAATTAATACACACGTACGTACATCCAACTGAAACTGCATTCAGTAGACATTAATTTATACTTTTCATGAGTCAGACTAATTTTTTTCATTCTTAACGTTTCAAATGCAGTATTACCCGATTGATCACAAAAGATAGGGAAAGGCAAGGCACAGAATAATTAATTTGAATAAAATAAGCAGCTTAATTAAGATTTGAAATAAAATACATCACGATTAGGACAGAAAATAGTGAAAATTATTTAAATAAATTATAAGCTATATAAGGAAACAAGGTAAAAGCTCTTTAATAAGCATTCAACTCACTAAAAAAATTTTTTAAAACTAAAATTTACAGCGGTGAATTTTAGAAGGACTACGTTCTGAATAATTGATTAACCATTAATTAGATAAAAAGCCAACTAATAAGCCAGTCTTATATCGCGCTTGCTTCATTTATTAGCATTTTTTTTAAACTTGCGATAATGGGTGAATTGAAGAAGGCAACCGACAATAATCGCCGAAAAACCTTCAAGATATAGAACAACCAGAATTTAGCCTGTGTTAGTCAAAACGTAGATCAGGTAATATTAGTTAGTTAGAAATTTAACTCCATATACATGCCACAAATAATGACCTGAAAAAAAGGCTAACCAAAAATACAAATTTAGTGTGACGAACGTCAAGAGTGGCGCAGTGGATATATTCAAAAACTGCGAAGAAACTATTCGCCGGTTCGAGGCTTTTCTGCGGAAAATTCTAGACGGTGTTTTATGAGTACTCTGTAAGAATGAATCCAGACTTCGGGAGGAATTGCCTTCACAAATTAGACAATAATTAGTTTATACTGAGTAGTATATATTCAATTAAAAGCATATCACAAATATTATATATATATATATATATATATATATATATATATATATATATATATATGAGCAAAAAGAACCGTAGCGCACATTTTCTCATATTTTGAAAAATAGTAAAACATGTAACGATATAATAAAACGACCATTGTTTGCGCGGGTGGTGATAAAATTCAAGGTTGCGGTCTTGATATAAGCACATGACCCATTAATTACTTACATATGTCAGTATAAACTAAGAATTGTATAGTGTAGAAAAGGCAATTCTTAGTTTATACTGACATATGTAAGTAATTAATGGGTCAGGTGCTTATATCAAGATCACAATATTGATTATAATGATGCAACGATATATATATATATATATATATATATATATATATATATATATATATATATATATATATATATATATATATATATATATATATATAGTTAAGTGTATATCAAATTGGTTTAAAATTTGTCTGCATGTACACGCTCATCGTATCGCAAAACGAGGAAAAGGTAATTATTCTATTCCTTGTCGTGAAGCATGTTTCTTTTAAAGTTCATTTACACTTAGCAAGGAGTCTGCATAATAATAGTAGATTGAGCTTAAACACCTGAATTTGAAATTTTTATTTCAGCTCGAATTTTTCAAATATGATAGAAAGTCTGGTTATTCGGCCTGATAAAGGGGATAAAGAAGAAAAAATGACACAAAATACAACTTTGCGTCTGAAAACTTGTGCATACACCATTCATTAATGGGGATGTAAGATTAACTATGAAATAAAATTAAAAAATAATTGATTGAACGCGTAGTGGTAACAATTCTTTAAATCCAGTTTGCGATCTTGAAGTAAACACCAATTACATTGTATTTAACCAGTCGTCAAACAACATAGCACTGGCGGTAGTTTTACTATCTTGTTCGACGACTGGTTAAATACAATGGGATTGGTGTTTACTTCAATCTCGCAAAGAATTAATTAGTTCTCAAGTTCAGATAACTATTACTTCTAAATTGTTGATGTGTCCAATTTATGCACATTGTTTGGTCGCTCTTTAATTTAAAGAACGTTGCTATTCAATGAATAGTATAAGCAAAATTATAATAAAGGAAATCTATAACAAATACAACTATTTATAAGATCTGATGACATTTTCTTGTTGATTGGCAGAAGTGAAAATATGCGCATGTGTAAATTGCAAGCAAAACCAACATAACACGACAAATCACGAATTATTGCTCACTTTTGGCTTAATTTAAGAAATTGGCATTCGTGCTCGTAGAGGCTGAAATGCTTTTAAAGGAGCTCGTCCACCGGTTCGATGAGTTTACGTGAGTGCAAAAAGGACATGCTTCAAAGGTACACGAAGTGTTTAGATTGTAAACGTAAACGGGACTGTGGCAGCTCCAAATGCACCAGTCGTAAGTTTATTTTGCAACCTTTGACGCATAATTAGAATTGTGAAATTTATCTCATGCTTGCCATGTTTCCTTCACTTTGATTAACAAGATGGTGGGCCGAGATGTTGGCGATGTTTCGTCTGCTGGCATGCATAGAATGTCTCATTTTCGGATGGAGGATAGCGATGCAGACGATGAAGTCCTCTGCCAGAAAGTCGACGAAGTTCATTCCACCATTCACAACCGTTCCACTTGTGCACAGTCAAGCAAACCAACCACGAGGCCCCAAAACCAGTCAGGCCTGATTCAGCTAATGGTGAAACTGAAAAAGGGTAAATCAGTTCAGATTAAATAGCACAATATGATGTGTCGCCAATTAACTGACGTGTACTGCGTTGATTAATTAGTTTTTTGATGAGGGAAGGTGTGTTAAAACACGTCCAATTACTTATTTCACAGCCGTTAGCACAAAATCGGAACTCTTTATGAAAAATGTATTACTCTGCGTGGTGCCAAAACCGAGTAATAACAATTTCTTGTCTGCGAAGAACAAGATTTTACCTTTATTCAAATGTGGGTAGTAGGTAGAGCGTATTTTGTTACAAGTTATTTGAAAATAAGTTCAGAGAGATATGCCAAAGTCAACGTGCGATTTCTGCTTACTAGCATCTCAAAAGTGCGAGTTCGTACAACTTGCCAATCAAAGTACATATATATATGCAAGTATGTATTAGGTGTTGTGAACCTAGTAACAAATTAGTTCAGTTGTCATCAGAAGGATAAACGAAAGACAGCATGAACGGAAAGTGTAATCTCATGCACATTCGTTTCGTGCTTACTGGCGACTGGTCAGTAGGAGCCGGTATTACGCCTTTAACCACTAGATATTTGGGTGAGGAATATGGGATAATAGAAGGATACAATCACCTAGACGAATGTGTAAACCTGCAATAGTGAAGCTAACATCATATAAAGTCTACGACAATGTGATCTCAACGCTAACTCACACTATATAATATATATATACTGTGTCTGTAAATGATACTAGCACTATGGCAATTGTGTTAGTAAACGATACCAACATTATTGTACCGAAAAAGTACATGGTACTAACAACAATTTCTGAACATCTTTTACTCTAGTAAATCCATACACTCTGGTTTTGATCGATATCAGTTATCATATTTCTCGGTAAGCATGACATCGTTCAATTCAATTTATAACAATTAAATACTGTTTTTTGCGGAGAACTAGTATATTTGCAAGACTGTATTAGGTGTTGTGAACCTAGTAACAAATTAGTTCAGTTGTGACCAGAAGGATAAACCAAAGGCAGCATAAACGAAAAGTACTTATATGGACGCGAAACGCAAGGTTGTTGGGCTGTACGATTTCCATACCTACGCGTTTATAATAAGAAACGGAGCTTCATTTCATATTATTCTTTTAGCAGAGCAACCTTCAAGTCGTAGAGCCTGTAATGCGTTTCAAAACCGCGCTTTCGGAGATTAATGGGAATTCGCCAAATTTCTAAAATATACTTCATATCCTATTTTAAGAAGCATTTTTCGTGACACGCAATACCTGATAAACACTAATACAGCCAGCGGTTTGGGAGCGATGGTGACGTTGGACCCTGATTATGTGGTGAAACGAAATTGCCTAGTGTGCAATGTGTTATAACTGAGCGAAGAACGACATTTAGCTGCGTGACAACAAATTTTAGATAGAACGAAACTGCATGCAAAATGTGGTGGCTTAACGCATTCAATCGAAACTCGGGAATTTTGTATTCGACATCTTCTCAAATTCAGCTGTAATTAGATTAGTACGTTTACAAATAGAAACATCGCGCTGAATAAATATTTTTTCAGCCATAAATTTATCTGCAGTGCCTAGTTTGATGATTCAAGCAAAAAAAACAAATTTTTAATGTATTCCGGAGTGTAGGCCGATCTAGCCAGTCGATCGATAATGGCGTGTGCTACCCGCAAAGCTCGGCGTGATAAAACACTACTCGATAACTAAAAACTCATCCACAATACTACTAAAACGGTAATCGATATTTAAATCAAGTTGGCAAGCTTTAATTAAATTGCAACACCTTTGTATTTTGACTAGTCGGCGAACAACACAGAAAAACAACCGCCAGCCGCAACGCACTGACGCGTTTCGACCCTCCGTGATCATCATCAGAGTACGACGGCGAATTGACTATCGAGGATCAAACCGCGTTGAATATATATGGAAAGCAAAATAAGATATGCCGCACTCACATTTAGTAGTCTTGCATACATTGTATGTGACTGGAAATGTGGGCTGCCCAATTTTTATGCAGTCACGAACATTAACTGTTTGTAGCTCTCGCCACGTATTCATAGGTAATAAAACTAAAAAATCATTGATTGCACGTTTGGTGGTAACAGTTCTCTAAATCAAGTTTGCGAGCTTGAAGAAATCACCAACCTAATTGTATTTAACTGATCGCCGAAAAACACAGATAAACTACCACCAGTCGGACGTACTGACGCGTTTCGACCTTCCAAGATCATCATCAGAGTACGACGGCACACTGACGTACAATGCATGTGAGACTGCTAGAGGCGAGAGCCGCATATCTAATTTTGCTTTACATATATATGCAATGCGGTTTGATCATCACTAGTCAGTTTTCCGTCGTACTCTGATGATGATCATGGAAGATCGACACGCGTAAGTGCGTTGCAGCTGGCGGTAGTTTTGCTATGTTGTTCGACGACTGGTTAAATACAATGGGGTTGATGTTTACTTCTAGCTCGCAAACTTGATTTAAAGAATTAAAGGTGTAATTATTATTAAGAAGATAAACAAAAAGTATGATAGAGCGACAATTTGGGATTCAAAGCCTATGGTGTTACGAAATATTTTTGACATCTCGTCATGCGTTTAATTTGAGGTAGTTTGTTATCTAGTTCGTTTTATCCTATCGTCTTTTTTACGAAAATTGACCAAATTCTTTTCTCGCGTGGATGTAAATATTTTAAATGGTCCCGTATTGCTTGAAAGTGTGCATATAGTTAAATTAGTACAGCCATTGTCTTTCGCCTAAGCTGTTAATCCTTTCTTAAGCTGCGACACATCAGCTTGTTTACTGCTATTCTGCCTGTCTGCATTTGTGGTTGCTAATTTTTTGCCAATTTTTAAATTTTGTAAAATCTGTACGAATGGACTAATTTGTACTAGATGAATATCCGTTTTGCTTCTGCTTATCCGTAGATTGTCGATACTATTTTGTTTAATTATAATTAGGATTGTAACTTTAGAATAAACACCAATCCTGTTGCATCTAACCCGTCGTATAAGGTAGCAAATCAACTTTATTTTACACGTACTGACACCTTTCCACCCATCATGACTACCATCCAAACAGAACGACAAACTTAAAAGAATAAATGAATTGAGAATCTGGTTTTAGCAAAATTTCCTGATCTGTGATGAATTCAAGTTGTTTATTTCTTGAAAATACTCCGGCGGTCACTGGTGGCAGCTTTTTCAGTTCACCTAACATATTTTTTTTGCATTTTAAAACTTTTGATGATTGGTGAACAAAAGAAAGCGGTGGCAAATGACCGCCGAAATATTTTCAAGAAAGAGAATAACTTGAATTTGGTCTACTTTTGCCAAAAGACAGGACGGCGAAACGTATAACGAGAGTGAAACGGCAAAAAAAATATATTATTAACGAAAATCAGATATGTGGATCTCACCTTTGTAGTTTCACATACGTTGTTCACGGTCGGCAATTGTCAATAGCACAATTTCTATGCAACCACGAACGTGAAATTTTTGTAGTTTTAGCCACGTGTATACACTTTATACAATGAAACAACCAGGGTTTGTGCAAATCCTCCTAACAGTTCTTTAAATCAAGTTTGCTCGATTGAGATAAGCATCAATTCCATTATATCGAACCAGATGCACAAATTGGCAAATCTAGCGTCAGTCACACGGTGGGATATTTACGTCATTCCGCTAGATTTCTTTGATTGATATACATTTATTTTTAACTTTTAAAAGAAGTTTTCCAACTGCGATTTCTATTAATAGCAAGTTAAATTGTGCTCAATTAGTGTCCAGTTTGGATATTATGCCCAGCAGTCGATTGGCTACGATTTGCTACTTCCTATTTTGGCCTATTTATGTGCTACACTACATACATTTGAAATTTTTAAGGAAAGGAGATTGGGATGAAGAAGTTAGTTAGTCTGTAGTATGTAAAAAGATTACAATTTGTGCTAAATGTGATGTGCATCTTTACAGAGGGTAAGTTGTTTCCTTTTGATTTGGTTTATTCTTCTATTCATTATGGAGGTTGGAAGATCTCCTCGAAGGCGATGACCTCTCTGTTACTGCTTTCGATTACGCGATGCGTCTCATATTAGCACCAATTAATTTATTTGGATAGTTGTCCACCCTCAAGATCTTCTTTAAATGCTCGGCAGCCTTGTGCTCGGAGCGTATCTTCCTGATTTACTTAGTTAAGTTTCTTACTAGTTCCCTTATGAAATATTTGTAATGCCGCTGTTGTAATGCATGTTTTGTCGAGTTAATGTAGATTTTCGATTACTGATTATGACAAGCTGCTGTTTTTCTCTCGGTGCAATTGAATATCGAGAAAGGCGCCATGTTCCTAAGCTCTCCGTTTTGTGTGAATTTGATGCCTGAGTGGAGTATGTTGGCCACCGTAGAATTTCCATGGGATTTTAAACTTTTCAAAAAATTTAAAAAAATAATGACTCGTCTACAAATTTTGTTCTATATGACATAATCAGACCAACTGGAAAACGCACCAGTGCAAAATATAACCCACCTTCCCGTATGCTAACAATGTGTCATTCATTCATTCTCATCGTGCAATTTATGTTTTTGTCTAGTTAAGCTAAATCGAACTATTTTAGAGAGATATTTAAAAATATTCACAAATAAATTCACATTTCACTCTTCAGTGACAATTATTTCATGACAATGAATAGTTGATTATATGTTTGTAGACATGTATATATGTATGTTTATGTGTTTGATCAATTATATGGATACTTTCTAAATACTACAGTATATAATAAAGAAATTTAAATCGAACAATACCTCATTTATCGATGCCTAACTTTGTAATTAACGGTTCTTTAAGTACCAGAGGTAGACGGGTCAATTTCTTTGTCTGATCACGCCTTTAAATGGATAACTGATTCATCATTTATACAAATCTGCAAATAAATTAATGGCTTAGTTGGATTTCTTATTTATATCATGCACAAATCGAGAAAATACACATGAAGCAATTCAAACAAACACACACACACACACACACACACAAACTTACATTCGCAAACTTACAATTCACCAGACTTTCTTAAGTTCATATACAAAATTACCGTCGGGGAGAATGTGTCAACTAACAGCTTCTGCGATGCGAAGAACCATTTTTTTCTTCCATTGTCAAATACACCAAATCGCGTCTATTTTAGAGTGGGAATGTTGTGAGCAATGTATTCAACAATTACCGGCTTTATTTATTTGAAGTTTGCGACCTTAAAATAATCACAAATACCTTCGTTTTTTACCAGCTGAACTTATAAAGCAAAATTGCCATCAGTGGACTGTTTAAATACAATGTGAGTAGCGTTTATTTCAAGCTCGAAAACGTGATTTACAGAATGTCCATCAACATCCGCCAGTTTTGTTTGATAGTTTTTCGTGATTGAATTTAGTTCTTTATAATTAAACAGTCATGATCAACATTAATTATCTATTTTTTATTTCAGGGAACTAATATATGCATAATTTTCTATTATGTACTGGGTATGTAGTAAAAAATTTGTTGAAATGGCACCGGAAGAATATACCAATGTCATCATGAACGAAAATTATAATCTTATGTACACATGCGTTCCATGGTTACTAGCGACTCATCAGTAGGTGCCGGAAATACGCCCTATAGCCATTATAAATTTGGTTAAGAATTGTGGGGCAGGTTTACGGCATAAATATATGTGTATAAGTCTAATTTTATGGATAGGATTATATTTTTCTTGTTAATCTATACAAATAATTGCATAAAGTAGCAAAAGCTGTCTATCCAATAAACTTCTTTCGTCTTTAGTAGGAACTTGCTAAAGATATATATATATATATATATATATATATATATATATATATATATATATATATATATATATAACGGAATTTGTTTATTTAAAAAAAATAAGCTAAAGTAATTAATTTTTTAGCTATAACACACGTAAGATTATATAATAAAACGAAGATCGGTGATATAAAAACCTGACTCATCATGTACATACATTTTTCAATATAAATCAAGTATTGCCTGTGTGGCAGGATAGCTCAGTGGTTAGAGCACCAGATTCCGAAGCAGACTTGCCCATGTTCGAGCCCTGTCCGCGACAAATTCCAGCCAGTACATGATGAGTTCCCAATAAGGACGAAACCGGTCTACTGGATGAATTGCCTTTTCTACACTATACAATTCTTAGTTTATACTGACATATGTAAGTAATTAATGAGTCAGGTGTTTATATCAAGACCGCAACCTTGATTATAATAATTGAGAAAGTAGATCGAAGAAAAACGCAAGAAGTTTAAAAAAAATAACATAATCGTTGATAAAATTACTTTTTAAAAGGAAAATTCACTGTCACAATACAAATACTATGAGCTGAAAGTTTTCACTCAACTATTTCGAGCAAACAAAAATAGGGAATTATGAATAAGAATAGATAGTTGCGTAGCTAAAGCAGACAGTGTGTAAATCATTAATGAATTTATGCAAAATGGCTACGTGGAATCCAGACAGAGGAGCGCAGTTTTATACTTGACAGCTGATTAATGAAAAATAGTTCGGTTAACATGAAATAGAAGCAAGTCAAAATAAATGGGAGGAGATATTGGTACTGTCATGCTAGACAGCAGGCAGCTTTCCCTCTTTCTTTCTTTCTTCCATTGTTTGCGCAAAAACAAAGTCGAAGTATTGATTTATTCGTTGTCGACAACAATTGGCTTGCTTCAACATTATGCAAACGTGTATGGCATTCGCAAAACATTCTTAAGAATTTGACTATTCATACGTGACTATCTACCATATCTGGCATGACATATTCAATATATATATATATATATATATATATATATATATATATTATCAGTAGAGACTAAACTTAGTACAATGTAGCGAAGTTAGTTCATCAAGTAGACCGATTTGGCTCTCATCGGAAACGCGTGAAGTTGTGGAGGAAGATAAATCCTCCGCCAAATGTAAAATAACATTGACTGATAAATTTAAACCACCATGGCTGATTGTAACGAATTTTATTTAAAAAGAATTTTTTCTTTTTATTTTCCAGAACATTCTTTGTTTAAATACTTGACTTTGAATTGTGCGCCATTTTCAGTTTTCGAGTGTCTCGCACCTCGACTGGTCTTAACACCTTTTGGTCTGCTGCATTTTTAACATTTTTCTCTAGTAACACGAATACATCTCAACAATATATTCCTACTATAATTGCCTTTTGTTCTGATATTATATCACACAGAAAAGGGACGTTCTGGAACAGGTAATTTGATTATTCTGTTGTTCACGTATATCTCCTTCCAGATTATTTGTTCGGGAATTATTACGATACAACTTTCGCATTCCGATTGCCTAACATTAAGTGTCGATTTAATTGTTAAACTAACAAGACATGGAGACCGATATTAAATTTGAGGACACAAGTAGGTTAGTGCAGGATATTGCGGAATTGAATCTAGCAGATGTAAATGGAAATATAAGCATATCAGACTCTACTGTGAATTTTAGGACTTCAAGCGATCTGGCATCTATGGGGCTCTCAGACTCGAATAGGTTAGGGGCCTCTACAAAGTACTTGCCATAATTTGCCGCGATCAGGATTCGAACCAATGAACAGTTGCTTCTGAGTCAAGTAACCAAATAAATTTGACGTCAGGTGGCGGCAAATTCTGGCAACTTCCTAATGAGAATAAAATCGGACTACTTGATGATTTGCTTTTGATTCTTCAAGGATTATGATGTGTGTTTGTGTGTGAATAGTGATCATACTTCATTTCCAGAGGCTAGTATGAACGATTTTGAAGCCTTCGGAGTAAAGGGACGATTCAGCACCCAACCACAACAGCGAAGAACTCAATGCGTACTTGGAAACGAGGATCAATCGGATCATTGTGAATGTTATAGCGCAAAGCGACAACCCACGATCACATATCGTGGCATCCATTATCTTGTTCGATGTTTAATTTATATTCAAAACATACGTATAATAAAAAATCCTGCCACCAAACTGCACGCCGAAATATATACATATAATATTTATGACATAAAAATTTAACAAATTTGCAAATAAAGGCATCTACCGGCTTAATTATATCGTTATTGGTTCTCATATGTGGTACAAATATTTGCCACAGGCGGGGTTTGAACCGGGGTTCATTTGATATAGTGCAAAGCTTTTCGTTCCCTTTGCTACAGAGTCTGCACAGTGTGTGAGCTTTTTTGCTCTGTAAAATGTGTTCTTGTTTATATATATATATATATATATATATATATATATATATATATATATATATATATGTATGTATATAATATGCATAGTACCGTTTCTATTTGCAAAGATGAAAGGAAATTTTATTAAATACAAGAATCGTTTCCTTGATATAAAGACATATAAAACGAAATCGTGAAACGTTACGTTTGAACACATACGCAAGTCCGTTTATGCACTTTGAATCTAGCGGCACAAATTCTAGATTGTCAGATTACCTGTGGTAGGTCGATTTAAGTGTCACTTTCCGTAAGTACGATGCACCTTTCCCCAAATTTTGGTGTGATCACGCGTTACCTTGTTTATCGCACATTTTTCAATTGTTTTCGCCAAATCCATACATCAACATTTTCTCTACGACGCCGATTCGTGCAGATATGAAATTGATCAAGTTTTAAACTTGCTTGCAGTATATTTTTGCGCTGTTATTTCCTCGTGTGTCCAATGTGGGTTACTTGAAATCTAAGGCATAAAAAATCAATTGCACATAATGCCAACAGAGTTAAAAATATCATCTTTAATCATTTGGCCTAGATGGTTATACGAACAAATGAAAGTATTGGTAAACGATATATTTCGACGTGTAAAATTTGCACATGCCAATTATATTCCTCACTAAAATTTTATTATACCTTGCGTAGCGCTGTTGACACTTTCTTATTTTCCGCAGTTCATGCGTCGCTTCATAGTGTTGGGAAAAGTGAGAACCCATCAATCAGTGCCAAACGCCTACTGTGCCGTTGGTAGATTAAAGGATTCAATCACCCCTCACATGTTTAGTTTTGTTCGTTTACCTACTAGTAAAATGTTTGAAATTGCCTTTGTCAGTAAATAACGTAACCTTACTAAAAAGAACCTAATAAAAACAAACCTACTCATAACTACAGCGCGAGCGTTTGAGTTTTAACTCTGATTATTGGAATTAAATATTCCGCAACAAACCGAGCTACTTACGAATGAAAACAAAACCCTCCATTTTAATAATGTTACCTTTGGACTGTGGACCAAGTTGCTACCTAAATCTTTATAATATACTTTTTTTGGTATAATTATTTTACTGTCTAAATAGAAAATTAAATTTAGACAGTCAAATTTTGAAAAAGAGAGCAATTAATCGTGTTTAGATTTATATAATGATTTTGGCTTTATTCAAAAGAATGCAGCAGATTAAAAGACCGCTTGTTTACATTTTGTGATTATGCAAACATTCTTTCCAAACATAGGGTCAAGTGGCCTCGGATTTAGTCTTACTAGCCGCGAGTCCTCTGTGCATCACTCCCACACGCAGCAACATCAGCCCGACCAAGTGAATTGTGCCTCGAATCCTTCAAATCACACAAGTGCAGGACTTGACCCAAACGATCCTGCGGAAAAGGCGAGCATGCGGAGAGGTCATACGCCTGGAATGGAGGAGCTGGATTCTCAGCCTTCTATTTTTGTTAAGAGTATACTGCCCGGCGGTGCTGCACTTCAGGACGGCAAACTACGTCAGGGGGATCGTCTACTCAAGGTGCGTTGCGCCATATTTCGCATTAAAAACTATAGCTGTTCAATGAATATTCCGTGATGCGGTTATTCGATGAAAAAACTGCATTAATTGATTCCACAAACGATGATTAAAATTGTTTTTCTTTACGTAAATTTTGACAGGGATGTACTACTAACTGCAAAGTTCTACCACATCTGAGGCATAACGTGTGATATTTAAAATAATTTTCTAGGGATAATTTTAAAAAGTCTACATTTTCGACCGTATTTACCTTGACTTAAACGTCTAGTACTATTTAGGGACAAGTCTAAATAGTATTGCAAGCGTATTACAATAATCAACTGAAAAAGATTTTTGTTAAAGAATTTTGCGAAACGCGCTGATTTATATAATTAAACGAACATTGGTTGCGCGGGCGGTGATAACATTCATTATAATCAAGGTTGCGGTCTTGATATATACACCTGACCCATTAATTACTTATATATGTCAGTATTAACTAAGAAGTGTATTGTGTAGAAAAGGCAATTCATCAAGTAGACCGGTTTCGTCCTTATTGGGAACTCATCAAGTACTGGCCAGAATTTGCCACGGACAGGGCTCGAACCTGGGCACAGTCTGCTTCGGAATTTGGTGCTCTAACGACTGAGTCACCCTGTCGCACACTACACAATTTTCATTTATATACTAAATAATGTAACTCGATTAGTTTTTTTCTTCAGATGGAGCTCATATGGCATCCATTTAGACCCAAAGTTCCAACTAACCATCCAGAATCTGTCATTACTGAACAGACACCACACTAGTTGGCGAAGTGGTATGTATGTACTTAATGGGTGTGGTGTTTATATGAAGTTCGCAACCTTGATTATAATTGACGCGCTGATTGTTTTTATAATTTTCTAGAGTTATATGCATACATGGAGCCGGCTTATCCTCCAAAAGAAGTCAGCCGCAGTAAAGTAGTAGTAGTATGTTAAGAAATGCAAAACTATAGTTTAAATTCGCAGAAAAAATCTGAATTAACGAAAAATAAATAAATAAATAAATAAATAAATAAATTGTTAAATAATCCTCATTCAGATGATATTAAACAATCATTTATTGTGCAGACGATGAAAACAATTATTTAAACCAAGTTTGCCAGCTTGAAGTGAACACCAATCCCATTGTATTTAAGGATTCGTCGAAAAATAGACATGTGGTGAAAGCTGTAAACAGCTAATGTTCGCGGCTGCATAGAAATTGTACGGCCGACATTTCCAGTCAAGTAAGATTTATGCGAAACTGCTAGAAGTGAGAGCCGCACACCTAATTTTGCCTTCCATGTGTATTTGCTTGCGATTAATGATCCTCGCTAGTCAGTTTGCCGTCGTGCTCTGATGATGATCATGGAAGGTCGAAACGCGTCAGTAAATGTGACTGGCGGTAGTTCTGTTAGATTGTTCGACGACTGGTTAAATACAATGAGATTAGGGTTTACTTCAAGCTCGCAAACTTGATTTAAAGAATTTAGATGATACGTCAGATTGTGGACATGATTTTGGTGCTCGGCGACGAAGAAGCACGAATCGTAACGATGATTGCCGACAGGACTGATAAAAATATTGCCAAAAGTAAAAAAAAATAATATATTCATTAACAGGCATTAGCATTTTTTAGTATTGTTTATGTTCGAGCTGATACCACACTCGTAGGTGGTTGAAATCTTGATTCCTTTACATTTTCAAGTGCCCAACTGTTAGTTTTAATTGATTGATGGGCTCCCATTTGTAACGGGACACTGAGGCCGTCCATGCACTGCTTAGCCAGATATGTTTTTTGTAGGAAATAATTCGGCAAATCTTAATTCAAAAACATTTCCGGACTAGCAGTGTATGGACGGCTTCAGGGTCACTGGAACATTAAGAATCCATTAATCAAGCTTTTCACCTGGAATTGTAAAGGAATCACGATTTTACCCACCTAAGAGTGCTATATGTGGAGCGTCAGACAACTAATTCATGGAAAATGGTATAGGCGCAAGAACAGCAAGGTTATCATTCGTGCCTTTTATTTTTGTATATTAATAAACTAATTTGTCTGTTTAGGTTGACGGTATTGATGTGACAAAGCTGGGTCAAGCAGCTACTGTCAGTATGCTCCGTGACAAATCCGTCGGCCAGATGGTGTGCCTAGTGGTCAGTCGAAATCAACAGATGTCCCCGTGTATGAGCCAAATTCAACACGATCCACCTCTTAACCACCAACAGCATGTTCAGTCCAATCGAATCCAAGTAAACCATGTAGCATCTCACCGAAATCAGTCTCAACCGATAAACTTCAGTTCCTTGTGTATTCGTGCGAATGACACGGTCAAGCCGGACCAGCGTAACAGAGGAAGTCAACTGAGCACATCTGCGGAAAATGTTGTAGCACCCGAAGAAATAGCCACTGTGCTTACATCGGAGAAATTGCTAGCTTCAGCTCATGAAGGTGCCTCGCGAAGAAGAACAAAAGTCAGTGATGGATGCCGTAACTGCGTCTGGCCGCCTCACTCTGACGACCGAGGTGAAGACGGCGATGGTGACGGAGGGTCAGGGACAGGAACTGCTGGAAGTCTTGGTTCTGCTTCAGGTGAAGGCAATCACGCTGTTGGCGGAGGAGGTGGCACTGGAAGCACTGACAGTGGAAGAGGTGGTTCACATGGAAATAATGAATACAAAAGGTAGGCATTTACATTCAGAAGTAATTGATATCTATCCAAACATTTAAAACGATAGAATAGTAAAATTTGCATTAAATTTCTCAAAAATAAAAAAAATGCGAATTTTAAAACTAAGTTATTAATTACTTAAACGATCAAACTATAATTGATTGCGCGGGTGGTGGTAACAATTCTTTAAATCAAGTTTGTGGGTTTGAAGTAAACACCAATCCCATTGGATTTAACCAGTTTTCGAGCAGCATAATGAAACTACCACCAGTTTCACACACTAACGCCTTTCGAACATCCATGATTATCATCAGAGTTCGACGCCAAGCTGACTAGCGAGGATTAAACAGCATTGCATATATATGGAAAGCAAAATTAGATATGAGGCTCTCATGTCTAGTAGTCTCGCATTTTTTGAACTTGCCTGGAATAGTCGGATGCACGGAGCCACGCTGCCGAACTTAAAAATGACCGGGTTCTACCTTATCGGGAACTCATCAGTTTGGAGCCCTGTCCGTGTCAAATTCTGAACGCTACGTGAAGAGTTCCCAATAAGGACGAAGCTGGTCTACTGTATAAATTGCTTTTCAACTCTATAAAATGCGTAGTTTATACTGGCAAATGCATGTACATATTGGGATTTGTATTTATACGCTATTATTTATTTTTAAACCTATTTTCACTATTCAATAAGAATTAGGAAACTGGATAGAAAAACTGAATATTGCGAATTTAAATTTTATTTCTAGTCAGCGCAGGAAACCTAATGCACTTGAAATACCTGTTTGTGTGTGTTGCCGAAAAATGAACTGCTTTAATTCGCTTAAATCTAACTCGGCATAAATTGAGAAATAATTTTTTTGAAATTATATTTAAAGACTTTCATTGGAATAATTGTCGAAATGCTTTATTGTCTTTTGGCATTTCCAGTCTGCTATCGATGTTTCGGACCGAGGGCAATATCGTGTAAAGACACGGTTTGTTAAACGAGAACACGCAGATTAGATGCAGAAGCGATTCGTAAATTTGTGTATTAAACTAGCATAGTTCTTCATCTACCTGAGGTTCACTGTTACAAATAATTACAAGTTTGGAAAAGGACCGAGTACCTAATATGAAAGTCTATCCAGTAATTATTAGTGATATTTTTATAATATTTCAGGCCATAGCGGACGTGTGTTCAACATTCTATTCTACACCCAGGCCTTATTTGTTTTGCTCTTCAATCTCATATTTTGAACTTCCAGCTGATCAGACTTCTTAATGCGATCTTGTTTATTTCTCGTTTATAATTTAACCACAGCATAAATGATTTGTAACCGAAAACGTTCATTGCGGGACAGTTCATAGCTCTCGTAGGTCGGTAAAACCATTGCGAATCCATCAATTAGTGAAAAAACCAAGCTTTGTTTCTGCAAAGGTGACGGCATCATCATTTTACCGACACATGAATGCTGTCAATTGTCCCACAGTTACCAATGTTGGTAACAAGTCAAAGGATAACAGCACTGCGCAACACCAAATGTCATTTTAAAGCATTAAGGATTTTTGCTGGTAGCGAAGTGAAGTAAAGAATAGCATTAAATGAAGGTATAATCTCGTGTCTTCATGAGTTACATACCTACTGGCAATTAATGAGCAGACAAATTGCCCAAATCCCAACGTTTATTCGGTCGCTTAATCTAGGACAGCTGGATTATATGTAAATCAGCACGTACCTATGTAAAAACATGCGTAAACCAATTTCTTCAAAAATACCTGCTTACTATCTACTAAAGAAGGCGTAGCTGCGCGATAACTATAACACACGTGGAATGAAAGCGAATGTCAACTAAAACAGACTTTTATCCACGCTTCTAAATCTCACAACCGATCATCTGGTTCCGAGTGTAATCTTGATTCAGCCGTGTGCTCCTTCATTAAATCAACTTACATGGTCATTTTTTTGAAATTGGTTGTTACTTTCAAAATGCCGTCCTCACCGTTGGCACATTAGCACCACTAAAATAAGTCACAACAGGTAAATTGCAGCGAGTAAGTCTATGGCATCGGAGTTTGTTTATTTAATTTGTTTTCTAGTTAAATATTATCATTCTGCTCTTTTATTGAGTTTTCTCTGTTTCAATCTATAGGTATTTTATTGATGACGTGTTTCTGTTTTTATTTGCCTGCATCATAATGCGATACGTAGTTGCCGCATTTCTGAGCAACAAAATCGACTTCAGCATGCCAACAACCATCTGCAGATACCGACTTCGAATTTCAGAGCTAAAAGACGCACAGTTTCCGGAGAGGCAGCAGGGATAAACAAAAGTCAACAAAATCGAAATATGCACGACGGTGACGTCTCGCCGTCATCGGCTTCAGACGCAGACGTTCTCCCTCGTGATAGTAGACACCTACCTCATCATCGTCCTACAGCAGAGCAGCAATCTCGTTTTCAGCAACGACATCGTCCTCCTGATAACTACAATATTAATCATCATTATCATCCCGAAGATCGACTTACTCATCAGTATGCACAAAAAATTCGACATAAACAGCATCGGTTGCATAATCGACTGGTATCTGGAAAACAAACGAAGACAGACGTGAAAATTCTGAACAGCACATGCCAGAACGAGACAGTCGTTAATAAAAAACAAGCGTTATTGACGTCATCCTACAATTCTTCATCAACATCGCCCATTTTGTTGTCAACATCATCTACTTCTTCCCTACCTGGTTCGATTCCTCTGATGTATATGCGCTCAGAGTCTGGCAGTGAATTAGATGAAAAGTGCCGTCGCGGTGGCACACTACCACCGAAGAGTTGCATTAGCAGAACGCGTAAACGAATTGTAGATGAGAAGAGAGGCAGACAGAAGCACACAAGGAGACGACGGCTTATTGGAGGTCGGCGTCCTGGAAGAGCAACTGACGACGACGACGATATCATGTTCCATACTAGTTGTCGTTCTGCTAATTCTAATGCACGTGGAAACGATAGAGTATTGGCGGATGTCAAGGCAACCATTTTGGGAGACTATGTATCATTAAGCTGCAATGAGGTATGCCGCGCCGGTAAAACTACTATGATTGTAGGTGATAAAGATAATTCAACTGAGCTAGCGTTGGGAAGCGATTCACTGAGCCATTCCGAAGAGAAAGCGGCGCCTAAACAACGAAACCAAGTTTACAGAAATTTAAATTTGGAAGCTGACCCAGACTCGACTGTAGGAAATGCGGAAAACCACAGGCAGGCGAAACAGTGTGAATTAGATCTTGTAAATAATGGCGACCTTCCAGGGGAACAGCGAAACTGCCGCCAGGGATGCCTTTCTTCTGTAAGGAAATTTTGTCTAGCCATTATCTATCCATTGCCATCGCAGAACTTAATGTAATCTGAAAAATGTAGATATTTTCCTGATGTACTATGACACCAGTTGTCATGTTGTCTAACCCAAAACATTTTTTTTAGAATTGCTATTTGAAAATTTGACATCTAAAGTTCTGCAATTAAATTAAGTTATTCCATATCGTAATTTAAAAAAAGTATATCTTATTTGTGCAATGTCTGATTAACTATCAGCCACCGTAGTTTCACGTAGTCGGTGGTACACCTGTATGACAGTGTGTTTAACTGAATACTTAGCAATTATAGACTCACATACACGCATACATGATGCACACATATATGGTAAAACGCCAGTAGCTATTATGAGATGGTCTAGTTTTAAAAATAAATTTAATTTAAAATTTGTTTTATTAGGTTTTCCATATTTGGTATGATGAGCTGTTGACTACGGTTGGTACACAAAAATGAGCGCCGAAACTTTTTACTGAATAAAGGAATTGAATCAAAACAAAAATCAGATAATTGAATAATTTTCAGTATCAAAAAAATTTACATAATTATTTAAAAAAATTTTTAAACGATTGTTTTAAGTACTATAATCAAGGTTGCTATCTTGATATAAGCACCTGACCCATATGTGAGTATAAACTAAGTAATTTATAGTGTAAAAGAGGCAATTCATTCAGTAGACAGGTTTCGTCCTTTTAGAGAACTCATCATGTATTTTCCAGAATTTGCAGCAGACATGGCTCGAGCCTGGACTCGTCTGCTTCGGAATCTGGTGCTCTAACCACTGAGCCACTCTGCCGCACACTACACACAATTTTGAGTTATATACTAACTAATGTAAATTTGTTAGTCGTTTTTTTATTTTAGGGAAGCTACTATGGCATCCATTAAGACCCAAATTTGTCATTATTGAACAGACACCACGCTACATGGGGAAGTGGTATTGAAATGAACATTTATATACTTAAACGAACGTTCGTTGCACGGGCGGTGATAACAGTTGCTATAAACAACCAGGTTCGAGCCCTGTCCGCGGCAAATTCTGGCCAGTACGTGATAAGTTCCCAGTATGGACGAAACCGGTCTACTTGATGAATTGCCTTTTCTTCACTATACAGTTCTTAGTTTATACTAGCATATGTAAGTAATTAATGGGTTAGGCGCGTGTATCAAGACCGAAACTTTGATTATAGCAATTTTATCACCATCAGCGCAACCAATGTTCGTTTAACGATTGTTTAGTGTTAAGAAAATTTTTAGATTGATGGAGTTTATTTTTACTTTACAAGAAGGAAGTGTGCGCCAGAGTCTTCCGACAATTCGCTGTGTGTTAGAAGAAGGAAGAACTTTAAAATTTACAGTTTATTAGAATTGAATACCAGAAATACTTTGCCTTGTTCATTCTATTGCTGCTGACGAGTCTCGTCTAAAGTCAATGTAGAATGATAAGTGCAAATAATCATTCTGATGTGAACGTTAAGTTCACCAATGGATAGAAGACATTTCTTTCCTAAACTTAAAAGTCATGTATCTATCAGTGATCACAAGCTATTACAAGTGAAGTTTCATTTAGATCCGCAGACTACCTAAATGCAAATTGCTAAAGTACATTTACCTTCCAATCATCAAATTTTCATCCCCATTTCGACAGTTGAAGCCAACCATAAACGAATGTGGGACATATCGGTAATGAAATCTAACTTTCAGGCAAAGACTGAACGTCTATTGACAGCTACTGATTTTAACCGGCTAAAAAAAGTGAAATTATATCGTGGCAAATAACGTAAAGAAATCGATAATTCGATACAACACAAAAACGAATGTTGCATGTAAAGTTGAATAAGTAAAAGTAGATTGATTAAGTGACATTAAGGAACGCCTAAATTACAAAGAAAACTAAGAAATATGCAATTGTGTATTCGGTGTTGTGCACCTTGTGAAAAATTAGTTCAATTATGACCAGAAAGATAAACCAAAGACAGCATGATCGCAAAGTATAACCTCATGCATATTCATTTCGTGCTTACTGGCGACTCATCAGTAGGTGTCGTTCTTAATACATATACCCCCTATGTATTTGGCTGAGGTATGTGGGAAAATTGGAAGCTGTAATCCCCTATACGGATGTGTTAACATGCAGTAGTTAACCCAACTACATATAAAGTATTCGATAATGCGACTTCAAAGGCAACTTACAATATATATATATGCCAAGTTTGTAAAGGGTACCAACATTATAGCTCATGTTTCATATCTAAAACAAACACCATGGCTGCCAAAAAAGTAAATTGTACCAAAAAATGTATTTCAAGGTATGCCAAAGTTCATCGAAATTGAGAGACTTTAGTAATTATGAACACCTCTTACTTAAGAAAATCCTTCCGCTCAGTCCTTGATCGATATCAGTTATCACTTTTCGCGGTAATCCTAAAATCATGAAATTAAATATGCAACAGTTAGGTATAGTGTGTTGCTGGGAGCTAATATATAGGCAATTTTTTATTAGATGTTGCGCACCTAGTAACAACTTTGTTCAAATAGGACCGGAAGAATAAACCAAAGTCAGCATGAACGGAAAGTATAATTTCATTTCAAAATTCGCTTCGTGCTTAATGCAAATTTAATTCTTTGGGAATATTGTTTTAATGAAAAGTCGATTACCACACTTGGTGTGACAGGTTTACTGCGTTATCGAGATCATTCCTGGGAGGATGAACAAGCTCCGAACACTCGAAGCATCCTTTCACGTGGAAATTATCCCACTAACTTGACTCCATGTTTGTTTGTAGAAAAAAATATATGCTTGCTAGATGAATTAAATGACTCGCTAGCATACGACAATTGAATCATCAGAAGTCTGGCATATGCAGGTACTCTAAAAGGACACTTAAGTGAACAAATTATACTTTAATGTGTTGTATAAACAGTTCGTCTAAAATGTCACTTGATGTGCCTCGTACACCATGGCAGAGAGAAAAAATTATAAATTTGCGGTAAAGTCGAATTATTACTTTAGATTACCTGATCTGCGTTTTGACTAACGCAGCTTTCATTGTTCCAGTAATTTTCTTTTTCCATAATATTTCGATCTTCATTACCGAAGATCTTCATCAGATGCATTTCACGAAACAAATGAATTGTAATTTAACATGTGCATTAGTCGTTCGGACTTCTGGTTTTATCACTCATGGCATGTTTTTATGACGAGTGTTTTTGAATTATGGGTCTCCCCATCTCAGTTACGTCATTTACATTGAGTGTGTAAAAACGAATAATTATTGCATGCAATTGATAAATTATTATTCAGCCACTCTGGTCTAAATTAGTTAGATGAAAACAACGGTTATAAAAATGCACACACACACATGTGACACGCGAATATCTAATGAAAGGTCAGTCTGAGGTATATAAATATTATGACTAGAGGAAATAACACACTTGCTTCATTTGTTTCGTGAAATGCATCTGATGAAGATCTTCGGTAATGAAGATCGAAATATTATGGAAAAAGAAAATTACTGGAACAATGAAAGCTGCGTTAGTCAAAACGCAGATCAGGTAATTACAATTATTCCAGTTGCGCATCAAGGAAACTCTTTCAAGAAACATTATTTCTTTAGATGCTCTGAATGAATAATTTTACAAATTCACCTTTCTTTGTGCAATAGCTTATTGTTAAAACAGAAAAGTGGAACGTTGCATACCTCCAAGTCCCTTTATTTTCATTCGGAATATTTTCGTCTACAGTTTTTCGTGTCTTTTCAAACCTAATGCGCATAAAAACAAATAAAGGCAAGCGATAAAGCAGTTACGTGTCCTGTGCTATGATTAAGACAGGAATTCACTCAATTCTCTACGTCATGTTGGCGAGCTTAAAGTAAACACCAATCCCTCTGTATTCAACCAGTCCTCGAACAACTATCTATTTCCCCGATGGACAACTTCCGCATGCCGATGACGACATCGTTCGTCAGTCCACAATACATCAACAGTCTTTGACATTAGAAAATAAAGCAAGTGCGACATTCCATATCAATAATTCTTCTGATTAACCGTTCACTAAAAAAGTGCGTGCCGTGTGTGTGTGTGCGTGAGAGAGAGAGAGAGACTATAAATGCTATTTAGAACCAACTGTGTGATACAAAACTGGCAGAAAATTAAATTACACCTTGATTGCGCTAGACTATTTCGTTTGTACTCACCTTGTGAAATTACTTAATCAAGGTTATCTTCACTTTATAGGGTTGGGAGATAGAAAAAAATCGAATACACGAGTTCAATCGTGGGTTCACGCTTTGCACTATCAGTTGTGCAAACATCCGATTGATCCCTATTTCCGTGTACGCATGAAGTTTGTCTTCGAAGTGGGTGGGTGCTGATTGGTCCCTTTCATGCGAAGGCGTCAACACCGTTCTTACAAACCACTGGAAATGAGGTACGATCTAAGTCTGCGTTGAAATCTTTTTCCGTTCAAAACATTATTAAGTCAAACGTTAAAATGTACATAGATCTGTTTCGGAACGAGGTTGCCACATTTGCTTAAATCTTCTGTAGTAAGCATTGTGCTGTGTATGTGTGATTAGAGGCCTGATGATAGCACGGGAAATACCGTGTCGAAACGTTGCCAGTCAACGAAGATTAGATCGTACCTCATTTCCAGTGGTTAGTATGAGCGATGTTGAAGCCTTCGGAGGAAAGGAACGAATACGCACCCAGCCGCCACGAAGACGAATTCGATGCGTACTTGGAGATGACAGTCAATCGGACCTTTGCGAAACCGATAGTGCAAAGCGATTTCCAACGAATGCATGTCGTGGATATTCTAAATGTAACGTGTGGTACTGCCCAAATATTCAAGAAAAATCGAATACACTCCTAAAAACCTCATGCCACGGCCAGTTAAAAAAACAGGCAAATAATGCACGTGTGAAATTTTACTCAAACAGCTTGAGTGTTATATATATTTTTGCTTGGGGACAGTTTATATATATATATATATATATATATATATATATATATATATATACGCAAATGCAAGTGTGTGAAGCCCACCAACATACTGCACCAATAAGATAATTTTCCAGGTCGAAACCATCGAAGGAAAAGTAACTCGATCTCAAGTATCACACAGGCACACAAACGCATGTTATAAAATTGGCTTTTAGGCAACTCGGACCGTGACGGAAGGTAGTTTTGCTATGCTGTTCGACGACTGGTTAAATACAATGGAATTTGTGCTTACATCAATCACGCAAACTTGATTTAAACAATTGTTACCTCCACCCGCACAATCATAGCCTATTTAATCGTATAACATATATAGATGTGGCGAAAGCTGTAAACAGCTAATGTTCGTGACTGCATAGAAATTGTGCAGCCGACATTTCCAGTCAAGTTCAATGTATGCGAGACCGCAAGAGGTGAGAGTCGCATACCTAATTTTGCTTTCCACATATATGCAATGCGGCTTGATCCTCGCTAGTCAGTTTGCCGTCGTACTCTGATGATGATCATGGAAGGTCGAAACGCGCCAGTGCGTTGAGACTGGCGGTAGTTTTGCTATGTTGTTCGACGACTGGTTAAATACAATGGGATTGGTGCTTACTTCAAGCTCGCAAACTTGATTTAAGGAATTGTTACCACCACCCGCGCAATCAATTATTGTTAAATTGTTTTGCCTATATATGTATATGTGGCGAAAGCTACAAACAGTTAATGTTCGTGACTGCATAGAAATTGTGCAGCCGACATTTCCAGTCAAGTTCAATGTATGCGAGACTGCTAGAGGTGAGAGCCGCATATCTAAATTTGATTTCCATATATATTCAATGCGGTTTGATCCTCGATAGTCAGTTTGCCGTCGTACTCTGATGATGATCAAGGAAGGTCGAAACGCGTCAGTGCGTTGCGGCTGGCGGTAGTTTTGCTATGCTGTTCGACGACTGGTTAAATACAATGGAATTTGTGCTTACTTCAAGCACGCAAACTTGATTTAAACAATTGTTACCACCACCCGCGCAATCATAGCCTATTTAATCGTATAACATATATAGATGTGGCGAAAGCTGTAAACAGCTAATGTTCGTGACTGCATAGAAATTGTGCAGCCGACATTTCCAGTCAAGTTCAATGTATGCGAGACCGCAAGAGGTGAGAGTCGCATACCTAATTTTGCTTTCCATATGTTTGCAATGCTGCTTGATCCTCGCTAGTCAGTTTGCCGTCGTACTCTGATGATGATCATGGAAGGTCGAACGCACCAGTATGTTGAGACTGGTGGTAGTTTTGCTATGTTGTTCGACGACTGGTTAAATACAATGGGATTGGTGCTTAATTAAAGCTCGCAAACCTGATTTTAAAAATGATTTTCATCAACGACGCAAACATTGACGATTCAATTTAAAAAACTCGGAAGTCTAATGAGAATATATATAAATAAATTACAAAATCATACTTATACTCACTCAATCACTCGAAACCACGAACGTTAAAAGTGAAGAAAGTCTACTGTAACACGTTTGATCAAAAAGGATCAAAGGATAAATCAAAGTCAGCATGGACGTGCTTACACGAGACTCATCAGTAGGTGCCGGTATTACGCCCCAGGCCCACTATATATTTGGGTGAGTAACATGTGACAATTAGACAGTACATTCCGCTATATGTTCGTATAAACCAATAGTAGTAGAGCTAACTTCATATAAAATCTTCAATAATGCGACTTCAAAGCCAACTCACTATATATAATATATTTGCCAACTCTGCAAAGGATACCAAAACTATGGCTATTACGTCAGTACCCAATACCAACATTATAGTACTAAAAGGTACATGGTACTAACACTATGGTTGCCAAATCGATACATGTTACCAAGAAAATAGGATTCAAAGTATGCTAAATTTCACCAAAATTGAGAAGTACGACTACTTCTGAACACCTGTTACTCCAGAAAATTCGTATACTCTGGCTTTGATCGATTTCGTTTATCATATTTCTCGATAATAATTATATTAGTCAATTAAAAATGTAATGGTTAAATATTTATTGTTGTGGAGAACCAATATTTATGCAATTTTGTGATAGCTGTTCAGTATTTAGTGACATAATTTTTTAAATATGACTAGAAGGATGAACTAAAATCAGCATGAAAAAAAGGTATAAACTCATGTACATATTCGACTCGTCAGTACACAATTGCATATATATTAGCTCTCCACAACAAACAATATATAATATATCAGCTCATTAATTAACAATAAACTTATTCTAAACAACCATATAGTTTTCAGAATTATATATATATATATATATAATATATATATATATATATATATCTCTATATATATATATATATGTGTGTGTGTGTGTGTGTGTGTGAAAAAATATATATTTCTGAAGATTTTTAGTCAGATCTTGCCAAAATATTTTGAATAAGCTGTACTTGATTAAAACCTGACTTACACCTTCAGCATACCTAGAGATTCAAATTCATACACATAAGAAGCAGATGCAGCGCGAAACAAGGTAAGTCTAAGGGCTTTGGAAAAGACGGATGCTGTACAATTATCACCAAATGCACATTTTCTGGCTATGCAGAACAAAAATAGACGAAGTTGCGAAAAATCTCCACCAGAAGCAAATACGCACTCATTCCGAAAACATACGGCAAACTTAGCGTGGATGGGCAATAGTTGAAATTAAACGAATAACATGATATCAGATAGCTAGACAGCAAATTAATAGTAGACTCATGAAATAGCTCACCAAGGAAAAATACAAACCACTTGCACGTGTAACGTCTATCATATCATCTCAACAAACCTTCATTCGGTCATCTATAACCATCGTGTAATTTAAGTTATTTTGTTGATATGCTTGATTGTAATATTTCAAAAAAATGGAGCCAAAACTAATTAACGCTGCCTATACATCATTTACTTAATGTCTCGTTTACTTCCTGCCGATGAAGCAATCAATTACTACCAAAAGAGTCATTTGAAATTATTTCAATAATTTCCAATATACAAAAATAAATATATTGTCATTATAAACTCAATATCACATTAGGTAGCAAAAGCAATTCATCCATTAGGCCGGGCTCGTCCTTGTCAGGAACTCAACACGTACTGTCCAGAATTTGCCACGAACTGGGCTTGAACTCTAGTAAATTTGCTTCGAATTCTTAGAATTAATCCTCATCATCAATCCAGCGCAGAATTCATATCAAATTATCATCCCGATGTGGCATGTTAACTGTTGTAAAATAGAAATTTAGGGACAGCTAGTTAGTGCTTTAGATTGTGTAAGATTCCAAACAGGTTCCGTCTGAACGAAAGGCTTACTGGAAACATAAGTTGGTATTTGACTTCAAATTTCGGGTGAAAATGGCACAAAAGGCGGTGGATAGAGTTGAAGACCTAAAAGGAAATGTCCTCAGGTTTGATTTCAGTTCTTAAAATATTCTAGACAGCACTTCAAATGTTCTCGATAAGGACAAAATAGGTCAATTGGCCGAATTACCTTTTCCGCCTGAGTTTATACTGGCAAATAATGTATATTCTAAATTCTGCTGTTAGACTTCAGTTATATATATATATATATATATATATATATATATATATATATATATATATATATATATACATATATATGAATGCAATATTCAGCGACTATCTATGTATATATAATAAAGGTAATTAGACTAACTGGAGTATATTGTAAAATTATCGATATTGTGGTTGGTGATAGAAATTATTTAAATCAAGTTTACCAGCTTGAAACAAACACAAATCACTTTGTATCTAACCTGTCGAAAAACATAGCAAAACTGCCGTCAGTCACACATACTGACGCGTTTTGTTCTTCCATATTCATCATAAAAGCACGAGGGCAAACCGACTAACGTGCATTAAGCTGCAATTCATTTTTAAGTGACTGCATATCACTTGTGCAGCCTAACTTTTTAGTCAAACGCAATGTATGTGAAGCTACTATAGATGATAGATGCCTACCTGATTTTCCCTAACGTTTATATTAAATGCGGTATGATTCTCGTTATTTGGATTTCTTTAGTGCTCTAACAATAATCATGGAGGGTCGAAACGCGTCAGTACTTGTGATTGACGATAATTTTGCGATGTTGTGCGACGGCCAGGCTACAATGGGATTGGTGCTTATTCATGCTCGCGAGCATAACTTAAACATTTTTCTCATGACCTGCGCTAAAGTTGATAGTTTAATTGTATAATTCATATAAATGTAGCAAAAATTCGAAAAAGGTTATTTTCGCGACCACATATCAATTTTGCAGCTAGAATTTGTAGCCAAGGGTAATGTAAATAGCACTAGATATCGAAACGCGTCAGTACATATGGCCATCAGCTTGTTGTTCATTGCAAGTTTGATTTACATAAATACTTTACTAAGTTCTTGTTAGAATTATTAATAGTTACAATGAGAATCGCATATAGATGTGTTTTTGAATATATAATCTTAATGGAGTTATTTCTCGGAATTCATAAGGTTCCCCAAGTGTATTTAATGGATAATGACGGCAAAATACGTGTTTTAGCAATAAGGTGATATTTGAAAAAAATCTAAAGTATTATTTGCCTAAAATATTCAAAATGATGAAAGGTTTTTCATTCCTAATCTATTATTTTACTAGACACGCGATATCTTATACACAAAAGCATATATATATATATATATATATATATATATATATATATATATATATATATATATATATATATATATATACATCTGCATGAATTTCCTAAGCTAACTTTTACAATGCTCAGTTTATATTGAAAACTTATCTAGTGAGTTGTCATTAATTGTCATTAAATCACTGTAATCTCATTTCGACGAGTGTACACATGCAGACATATACACAGACCAATTTGACATACACTTTCCTAGAATTTAAAAAAAGTTATGCTTAAGAGATCTAAGAACAAGTATAAATGGGGCAGTTAAAACTAATATTTCCACGTGACATATTGATTGTCAACTTAGTATGAGATGTGATCTCCATTGAAAAAGATCTCCATACACGGAGATAGAAATAATTGGCGAAATCATGAAGAAAGTGGATTCAAATAGTTCGGTACGCAATCCGAAAATCAGGAAAATAATCTATTTCCTGTCACGCAACATGTTTCTTTTAGAGCAAATATATTGAAAACTGCTTGAATACACTTCATTCCGTCTGCGGTTCATCCTTCTGGTCATATTTGAATTAATTTTTTGCTAATTGCGTAACACCAAATACAAAATTGCATAGATATATTATTCCTCCCCCGCAAACAGTATCTAATTTTTATATATAATTAATTGTATAATGTCATGCTTACCGCTGAGTGGTAACATCTGTGTGGTTTCGTTTAAATTATTTTCACTTGCCTAATTTTATAGGTTGGGGAGAGTGCCGTTCCGACCTCTCTACATGGAAAACTTGAAAGTTGTTTCTGTGAAAACCAATCAAGTGCTTTCGTCTTCGATGATGAAACTCACTGCATGAACGCACATAAGACTGAGTCGCAACCAATACGTAGCAGATCTGCTGTAAGGCCAAAGGTTTGCAGTTCATCGACATTTCACCAGAGCCGAGGAGCGCAGAAGACAAAAGCGGCAGAAGGTCTTACAAAGGCCGCATCTTTGGGACGTCATAGCCAAAACGTTGTACCGCACATGAATTATGATATAGGTGGTCTCACCGAAACAACAGGTTCTTCACTACGACGCCAACAAAATAACAACGATGTCGTGCGTATATTTAATTCTAGTGATGGAATTGAAGGAAGGCATGACAGTCCGCATGATGTGAGCTCGGCAATTGGTACCTCACTTTGCTACCTTCCGAAAGATGACAAAACCCGTAAAAGTAAAAAATGCCAGTCAAAACGGCATGAAAACGACTCTGAAGAACTGAGTTTGATGAGAAAGGCTACTGATGGAGAAGAGGGCGATTGGAGTTGTGTAAATGGCGGTATACAGTCGCCTTGTGAAAGCAATATATCTCCATCTGTTCCCAAATGTTTAGCAGTTGATGAATCAAACGTACAGGTAGGTAATATTTATGTTACTCACAGCTCGTAGAAAATTGTTATATTTCACCCAAAATTGAGAATTACAACTATTCCTGAACACCTGTTACCCCCAGAAACTCCATACACTCTGGCCCTGATCGATATCATTTATCACATTTCATGATTATCATGACATCATTCAATGAAATATATAACAGTCAGCTACTCTTTGTGGCGGAGAACTGATATAAATGCAATTTTGTATTAGGTAACACGCAATTAGTAACAAATTATTTCAAATATGACTAGAAGGATAAACGAAATACGGCATGAACGGAACGTATAACCTCGTGCGACTCATTAGTAATACCGAGTCCCACCGATGAGTCGCGATTAAACATGAAAAGAATGTGCACGAGATTAAACCTCACAGGTAGTTCATATTAATATCATTCACATTTTGTAGAAAACTGCAGATATTCACCGGTTTTCCAGGTTTTTTAATGTGTTTATAGTGCAGAACATGTCAAAAAAGAATAATGGTGTATTAAATATCTTAGAATTAATTTATTTTTGAAAAGAATGAAACATGCTAGAGAATGTTAGATGATTCTACTAAAGTTAGCATTTTTCACAGTAGATTTTCGATGTGGTGTTGTAAACTTTAAAATTTTGGCTTCAAAATTGCACAAACTGCGAATTTTAAAGATAAGAACTGTGAATTTGTATTTTTCTGCATCAATAACGAATGATAATCACCGTGCACAATAGCTGATAGTGAAATTGTTTTATATTCCTCAAATATTATTTTTCTTTGGAATCGTTATTTCAGATAAATTTTGTAGAAAAACTAATGATTCAGGTGAAGATGTAGCATATTTTACAATTTAAACAATTATCAGATTACGTCTGGCTAATGGCTAACAGGTTATTACCACTTTCGGGGAATTTTGTATGTTAAAGAATGCGGTAAATTGTGCCGGCACCAAAGCCCAGTGATGTGCTAAGAAAATATAAAATTTGTAATTGATTTGCAGATTCTCCGCTACAAAGAAAGACTGTAGTGAAACTAAATATTAAGACGAATATTTAATGACGCATAGCAAAACGGGAAATATATAATAATATTGTACATATATTCCTATTACTACTACTATTACTACTACTACTACTACTACTACTACTACTACTACTACTACTACTACTACTACTACTACTACTACTACTACTACTACTACTACTACTACTACTACTACTACTACTACTACTACTACTACTACTACTACTACTACTACTACTACTACTACTACTATTACTACTACTAATACTACTACTACTACTACTACTACTACTACTACTACTAATACTACTAATACTACTACTACTACTACTACTACTACTACTACTACTACTACTACTACTACTAATACTAATAAAACTAGTATTGATACAACTAATAATACAAATAATACTATTAAAATAATATTAATAATTATTATAATGAGAATAATAAAAAAACTATTAATAATATTAATGAAAATAAAAGTGATATTAAAATTATACTATTCATTCTTCTAACTTTATATTAACTATACAACTACTAATTCTACTACTTTTACAGCAACAACTACTACTATTACTACTAGTAATAATAATAATAATAATAGTGATAATAATATAGGTACTATTAATATTAATACTTTTATACTTATTACTACTACTCATTCAACTATTAGTATTACTAATACTACTACTACTACTACTACTGCTACTACTAATACTACTAATAATAATACTAATACTAATACTACTACTACTACTAATAATAATAATAATAATAATATTAATACTATACTTTATTATTATTAATACTATAATTATTAACAGTAGTAGTAGTAGTAGTAGTAGTAGTAGTAGTAGTAGTAGTAGTAGTAGTAGTAATAATAATAATAATAATAATAATAATAATAATAATAATAATAATAGTAGTAGTAGTAGTAGTAGTAGTAGTAGTAATACAAGTTTTGATGTTGGTATGTATTAGGTTTTGCGAACCTAGTAACTAATTAGTTCAGTTGGCCAGAACGATAAACCAAAGAGCAGCATGAACGGAAAGTATAATCTCATGCACATTCGTTTCGTGCATTGACAGCGACTATCAGTAGGAGCCGGTATTACGCCCTTAACCACTATATATTTGGTAGAAGAATGTGGAATAATAGGACGGTACAATCTCCTATTTTTTGAAATCGATGAGTACCGGATACTAACACTATGGTTTCCGAATCGGTACATGATACCAACCTGATGGATATAAATTTATGCTAAAGTTCACCCAAATTGAGAATTACAACAATTTCCGAACACCTGTTACTCCAGTTAAACCATACACTCTGGCCTTCATCGATATCAGTTATCACATTTCGCGGTAAGCATGACATCATTCAATTCAATATATTACAGTCAAATACTGTTTGTTGCGAAGAACTAATATATAGCAGGTATGTATTAGGTTTTGCGAACCTAGTAACAAATTAGTTCAGTTGTGACCAGAAGGATAAACCAAAGACAGCATGAACGGAAAGTATAATCTCATGCACATTCGTTTCGTGCTTACTGGCGACTCATCAGTAGGAGCCGGTATTACGCCCTTTAACCACTATATATTTGGTAGAAGAATGTGGAATAATAGGACGGTACAATCTCCTATGAAATCGATGAGTACCGGATACTAACACTATGGTTTCCGAATCGGTACATGATACCAACCTGATGGATATAAATTTATGCTAAAGTTCACCCAAATTGAGAATTACAACAATTTCCGAACACCTGTTACTCCAGTTAAACCATACACTCTGGCCTTCATCGATATCAGTTATCACATTTCGCGGTAAGCATGACATCATTCAATTCAATATATTACAGTCAAATATTGTTTGTTGCGAAGAGCTAATATATATGCAGGTATGTATTAGGTTTTGCGAACCTAGTAACAAATTAGTTCTGGTCACAACTGAACTAATTTGTTACTAGGTTCGCAAAACCTAATACATACTTGCATATATATTAGTTCTTCGCAACAAACAGTATTTGACTGTAATATATTGAATTGAATGATGTCATGCTTACCGCGAAATGTGATAACTGATATCGATGAAGGCCAGAGTGTATGGTTTAACTGGAGTAACAGGTGTTCGGAAATTGTTGTAATTCTCAATTTGGGTGAACTTTAGCATAAATTTATATCCATCAGGTTGGTATCATGTACCGATTCGGAAACCATAGTGTTAGTATCCGGTACACATCGATTTCAAAAAATAGGAGATTGTACCGTCCTATTATTCCACATTCTTCTACCAAATATATAGTGGTTAAGGGCGTATTACCGGCTCCTACTGATAAGTCGCCAGTAAGCACGAAACGAATGTGCATGAGATTATACTTTCCGTTCATGCTGTCTTTGGTTTATCCTTCTGGTCACAACTGAACTAATTTGTTACTAGGTTCGCAAAACCTAATACATACCTGCAAATATATTAGTTCTTCGCAACAAACAATATTTGACTGTAATATATTGAATTGAATGATGTCATGCTTACCGCGAAATGTGATAATTGATATCGATGAAGGCCAGAGTGTATGGTTTAACTGGAGTAACAGGTGTTCGGAATTTGTTTTAATTCTCAATTTGGGTGAACTTTAGCATAAATTTATATCCATCAGGTTGGTATCATGTACCGATTCGGAAACCATAGTGTTAGTATCCGGTACTCATCGATTTCAAAAAAATAGGAGATTGTACCGTCCTATTATTCCACATTCTTCTACCAAATATATAGTGGTTAAAGGGCGTAATACCGGCTCCTACTGATGAGTCGCCAGTAAGCTTGAAACGAATGTGCATGAGATTATACTCTCCGTTCATGCTGCCTTTGGTTTATCCTTCTGGTCACAACTGAACTAATTTGTTACTAGGTTCGCAAAACCTAATACATACCTGCATATATATTAGTTCTTCGCAACAAACAATATTTGACTGTAAGTTTTGATGTTGTTATTATTAATATTAATAGCGGTATTAGTAGTAGTAGAAGTACTAGTATTAATATCAAAAATAGTTTTAGTAGCAATAATAATAGTAGTAATAGTATTATATTTAGTATAAGTAATAGTAGTAGTAATAGAAGCAATGTTGGTTATGGTCATATTAGTAGTAATAGTAGTAGTAGTAGTAGTAGTAGTAGTAGTAGTAGTAGTAGTAGTAGTAGTAGTAGTAGTAGTAGTAGTAGTAGTAGTAGTAGTAGTAGTAGTAGTAGTAGTAGTAGTAGTAGTAGTAGTAGTAGTAGTAGTAGTAAAAGTAGTAATGGTGGTGGTAGTTGTAGTAGTATTATTTTTATTAGTAGTAGTATTAGTAGTAGTAGTCGTAGTATTATTAGTAGTAGTAGTAGTATTGCTATTAGTAGAATTTCTAGTAGTTGTGTTAGTAGTAGTATTAATACTGATACTACTAATACTAAGAGGTGAACTACATTTATTAATGGTAATAATGATTAAAATGTTAATTATATTATTATTCATATTGATATAAATGGTCTTCTAAAGCCAAATTCTGTAAATAAGTATGGATTAACGAAATAGGGTGACGTGGATATGAACTTAATAGTGTGGAATGCGTGGGAAACCCAGAAATGATGCCACCTACAATTATAAAGAGCTCATAACTTAGGCGATATTACATCCATAGCACTACGACCTAAGAAATTACAGGCTTTTTGCGGTATTCATTTCATTACTCTCTGAACAAAACCAAACCTTGCAGTTAGCCAATTCAATTAAGAAGAATATGCCTCTCCTATAGCTTTATACAACGACGGCCATTCAGCAAGATTGAATTTTTAGCCTTTCGCTGTTTCTAACCAACTAATACTTTTAGCACGTGGATCAAATTATTTTAGTCGAATTGATCCTATATCACCAAATTTTATTTGTGGCTAAATTCGTAGACATACGTCAACCTTGGGCCTTACGCCTACTTGGCCTGATGTGATAGATTACCACAGGACTGGGCATCTGTTCTGTGGGCGTATGTAAAACGTGGCCGCGCTAGCGTAATTATCGTAGCTCTTCTGTTTTTTCTAACGAGGAACGTATGCTGGCGGATCTCAAAATGCGTCTACTGCTTATTTTTCGTTAACACCAGATGCGAAGTATGCAAGTCGGACAACCATAGTCAGATGCCATTACACAACTAATTTATTCAACCTACTAATGCACTGTAAACACGATCTTTATTGCCACGTGATCTATTCAAGTTTCGTTATAATTGATGACTGGTAGAAAAGGTTGCTATTGCTCTCGCGATTCTCACATTCACGTTTATACTAATATTGTAGTGGCAACCGAAATATATATGTTATCAAAATCTTCTTCGTCCTAAAAAGAAGCTGCTGATTTAAAATAATTGGTTGGCGATCGCAAATTAATTTTTCACGCTTGAACAGTGTCAATACGGCAAGTAAAAAGTTCTACGTGGCATCTATAAGGAGACTAAATAAAATTGAAGAATTTAGCCATCTGTGTCTAATGACACTACTGTCAGAGAAGGTCTGCAATATTTTTCGCTGTGGATGCTGACATGAACTAAAGTGTACGCGTCAGGAGATTGTCAGGAATTTAGAAATATTGCGAGCATAAAATTTATGGAAAGAATATAGAAAGGCATACCGCAATTCACTAGTTTAAATGATCTTGCGAAACAGAGAAATTCATGTCGCTGTTCAAAATCATTGCATTATTGAAGGCCGGATCTATATGGCATCGTTCTGGTCAGAATCCAGCCTTCTGTCTCTAACATTCGAGTCGTGAAGAAAGGTTAAGACAGCGCAGAAGAATCTAAGCGGAGAACTGTGATGCGGCTGAACGCAATCCTGTATAATGACAATTATCGAACGTATTACGATGGCTTTTCTTGACGGTGGGAACGTCGTTGGAGTTGTCCTACCACGAGATAACGGTCTCTTAATTTCATTTTAGTGGAAAATGGATTTGTCTTCGTGCTACAAATTACGCCAATGTTGATAGCAGCTCGTCAGCAACTACAGCTTTATGACGTATGAAAGCTAAGATTGCGAGTAATATTTTTGCTCCGGTGATTTTTGAAATTAACTTGCCACATGTTTGATAACGCGACATTCTCCGGGACTTCGTCTGATGTAGGCGGTCAAATATTTTTGCTTTGAGGGTTTCTGCGGCAGGATAGCTCAGTGGTTATATCAACAATTTCCGAAGCATACGTGTCCAGGTTCAAGACCTGTCCGAGACGAATACTCGACTGCGTGTGTGAAGATTTGCCAATAAGGACTAAATCGGTCTACTGGATGGTCACAACTGAACTAATTTGTTACTAGATTCGCAACACCTAATACAAACTTGCATTTATATTAGCTCTTCGCAACAAACAGTATTTAACTGTTATTTATTGAATTAATTGATGTCATGCTTACCGCGAAATGTGATAACTGATATCGATCTAGGCCATGGTGTATGGATTTACTGGAGTAACAGGTGTTCAGAAATGGTTGTAATTCCCAATTTCGGTGAACTATAGCATAAATTGATATCCATCATGTTGGTATCATGTACCGACTCGGAAACCATAGTGTTAGTACCATGTACCTTTTCGGTACAATAATGTTGGTATCGGTTACTAACACAATAGCCATAGTGTTAGTATCCTTTACAGACTCGGTATATATATTATATAGTGTGAGTTAGCATTGAAGTTGCATTGTCGTTGACTTTAGATGATGTTAGCTTCACTATTACAGGTTTACACATTCGTCTAGGAGATTGTACCGTCCTATTATTCAACATTATTCGACCAAATATATAGTGGTTAAAGGGCGTAATACCGGCTCCTACTGATGAGTCGCCAGTAAGCACGAAACGAATGTGCATGAGATTATACTATCCGTTCATGCTGTCTTTGCTTTATCCTTCTAGTAACAACTGAACTAATTTGTTACTAGGTTCGCAACACCTAATACATACTTGCATATATTTTAGTTCTCCATAACAAACAGTATTTAACTGTTATATACTGGAGGAATTTTTGTTACTATAGTATAAACTGCTTAGTTTATTCTGACAAATGTACGTCTATCATAGGACTGGAATTTATATGAAGATCGAAACATTGATTTAAATAAATGTCTGTCGAAGTTTCAGTTCAGTCATCCAACTTGGAAGGCGAGGCAGATAACGCGTCTTCGGTTTATCCGACGCAACAGCCCATACAGTGTGAGATCGTTATTCATAAAGTTATTTGTAGTTATGTGTCGACTTAAAAAGAACACTAATTAGGACTCAGTTAGTGAGGATCGTTCGTTTTCCAGATTTCTTTTCTCTTAGATAATACAGTTAAACAATTATTGAATGCGCTGGTGGTGACAACAATTTTTTAATTCAAGTTTGCGAGCTTGAAGTAAACACCAATCCCATTTTGTATTTAACCAGTCATCGAACAACGTAGCAAAACCACCATCCGTAATACGTACTCATAGATAGTCTATAAATATTTTTTTTCTGGCGTAATCTATTTTGAGTGTTATCGGCCAAGCAACTGCTTTAATTAATTCAATCGGTATATATATGCTTTGCATGTAAATGTCGTTGTTTAAAAAGCAGCTAAAATTTGTGCATATTAGTATTTAAGAATCTTGAATACAAAATAGATAATATTATGCTACAAATTTTTATCAAATAAGTAACACAACTTCGCATTCTGGACGTAGACTATAGCTTAATTAAAAGTCTTCTGTTCTTATTTTGTGCTTCTAATGCGGTTAAACCTATCCGTAGTTGTGATAGAACAGCATTTCCATTGGTTAGTATGAACGATGTTGAAGCATTCGGAAGAAAGGGACGAATACAAACCTAGCCCGATCGAAGGCAAAAAGGAAATGGAAATTGTGTTCAATCGGATCTTTGTGAAACAGTTAGTGCAAAACCACAACCCGCGTACGCAAAACGTGGCATTGGAAAATATGAAGCTGGCACTCGCAATCAAATTTCAAGAAATATCAGGCATAATACACTCAAGAAAGGAAATTTACATGTTAAATATAACAAAATTTGTGATTTTAGTAAAAAATAGGACCAAACGTATATGCCAAATTCAGCATACAAAGTTATCGCCTCATGCAGACTTAGTTATATAATTCTGGTCTTACTTGAATTAAGTTGCTAGAAGGTAAGAAATACCTAAAAAAATTTCAATTACATTCATATTACCCTTTCCATTTGCAAAATAAAAGGAAATTTTATCTGATACAAGAATAGCTTCTTTCTTATTTTTTTCTCAAGTATCTACAAATGAATATATCTTTTTTATATAAATTGAAAGACAAAACAAGATAGAAAAATGTAAACATGGAGAGAGTTTGAAATAAGGTAACAACCAATCAACTGCGTGCGTCACCTCCAGTTCAAGCTCAATGCCTGAACATGCTTAAACCTGCGGTGACGCACGCAACTGATTGGTTGTTCCTTTATTTCACACTCTCTTCATGTTTACATTTTTCTATCTTGTTTTGTCTTTCAATTTATACACAAAGAGATGTTCGTTTGTGGATACTTGAGAAGAAAACGAGGAAGATGCGTTTCTTGTATCTGATAAAATTCGTTTTACTTTTACACATTGAGGGTGTAATATGAATTTTATTAAGGCTCATATTCAAAAAGAATTAAAACATATTATTTTTATGAAAAAGTTTGATAACTGATGTCGATAAAAAACAGCGTATAAGGTATTGCTGTAATATCATGTTTTTAATTTGGTCGTTATCTGCAATTTTGATGCGATAAAATAATGGTGTTGGTATCCATTAAAGGTTTCATATATATATATATATATATATATATATATATATATATTATATATTCTGTGATGACTTTAAGATTGTATTGCTAATGACTTAATATTAAGTTTACTATACTGTTTTCAAAGTACAAATTCATTTATGAGATTGTACCGTCCATCTGCCCCACGTTACATGATAAAATAAATATTCGGTTTGTGACGTAGCGCACCTCCTATTTTTGAGGTGGCAGTATGGATGAAACTCATGATTAAGTCAGATTACACCTTTATCTCATGCTTATTTCGGCATATGCGCTAGTTCCTGTTTGAACTTATCTGCTACTTGATTGAAAAGTCTAAATCAACCCTCATTGAAATGACCACTTAAATGGATGGGGGAATATTTTTTCAGAAAATGTACGACCCCTTTTTCTAATTAGGAGTCCAATCTGTAACTGGTCCATTGGAAAAAATTTCATTGTTCAATTCGTGATTGCTGGCTATTGATTAGTTAAATTCTGCTCTAAAATAAAAAAACACCGTACATTTTATCGAGAAATGGACGATGATTGAATGCCTAAAAATTATTTGTATTTTTTTATTGTTTGTGAAGTGTTGCAAACAAATTAATTCAAATAGAAACAGAAGAATAAACCAAAGACTTCATGAACGAAAGGTATAATCTTATATCCTCATGCGTTTCGAGCTTACTGGCGACTCATCAGTGGGAACCAGTAATACACCATATACCCACTATATATTTAGTCAAGGAATGTGGGACAATCGGACGTATAATTTTTAGAGGGTTTGATTTACTGGAGTAACAGGTGTTACGAAATAGAGGTAATTCTCAATTGAATTGAAGTATAACATTTATTGAAATTCATTTTGTTCGTACCATGTGCCGACTCGACAAACATAGTGTTGGTAGCGGGTAATGACACGATATGCTTAATGTTATTACCTTTTTCAGACTCGGTATATATATATATATATATATATATATAACAGAGAGGCATATGAATTCTATATATTAAATTGAAAGACTTCATGATTGCCGATAGGTGTTACAAGTGACGCTGATTGAGGCCGAAGTTCATGAATTTGGTGGAGTAACAGGCGTTTAGAATTGGTTTTAATTCTCAATTTTTGTGAAATACCATTGCGTTGATATCATTTATGAACACAGTATCTAGAAAACAATCGCGTCGGTACCCTTCACAGGCTCGATATATATTATATAATTTGAATCACATTATCGTCGAATTTCTATGAAGTTTATGCCTTTAGGGCTTGAATACACGTTCGTCTAGAAGAGTGAACAGTTTCATTGTCATACATTTCCTTACCAAATATATAGTGAGCGTATGACGTATTACCGCCTCAACTTGATAAGTCTACAATAAGCATGAAATGCATTTATACATGAGATTACACCTTTCAGTCATGCTGACCTTAATTATCTTACAGGTTCTATTTCAACAAAAATTTTACTAGGATAACAATTCTTATCACGCAATTGCATATGTATATCATTTAATTATATCCAAAGATTGTAAGATAGTTATTTCTTAAATAAATTGAAAATTTATTGCCAAGTATTATGTTTTAAAAGCGTTTAAATTTGTACGCCCGGCTTTTGCTCCTTTGTAATGTAATTTTACGAACAAATTGTTTATCCTTCTAATTTTTGTAGCCAAATCGATTTACAGCAAAAGCTACTGGATAGGTAAGCATAACAACACACCTAGATTTAATAAAAATTTAAAAGGTATTTGTTGGTATGTCGCAATTATCACAGACCAAGACGTGCATCACTAATCTTATTTTGCATCCACCAGATTGGTATGTACTCCGAAACGAGTGAATTTAATCAGCCACCGTATCTGCTTACACATGATTGTCCACAGGTGGGATTTCTGTAATAAATTATCTAGATGCCCCAGTTCGGTAATGTGTGATCTTTCGATCATGTTACAATAAGGACATCTTTATCGGTACGACACAATAGGTTTTGTTCCGTTGCATAACAGGTAGTGGCAATTTCAAATTGACCATCTGAAATCCGGCAATTAGCCTAGGATGCATACTTATCCCTATCCGGACGACACTGTGTCCGGTTGAACGAGTAATGCGATCACGGACTTTGGCCACTTCTCTGGTAAGGCACTCATGTGAGCTGGTCTGCGATAACCGTACGTATGCCGAACAACTGCTTATTGAATTCTAAGAATAGCATTTGAATGTTCGATTTACAATTGAAGACAAAGAGAAAGATAATGTAATTTTTCCTGTTGTGTTGCTAAAACGTAATTTTGATGACCTATTCTGCAGATTAGTCTTCCACACGAAAACGCGGACAGCGAATTTCAATTGAAATTTCCCCTTCGGATTGGAAATAGGTTTAGTCAACGCACTGTGTTTTTTTTCTTCAGAATGATCGAATACTAAATTGGATGGTGTGCGTATAACGGTTACCAATAATGTTTTATACTTAAGTATAGACCTAATGACACAATAAAGCCTGTTGACAATATTTGTGTTGACGATATGAAAATGGTGCATATTCACTGACAATACGAATGTGAAGAGTCAACAAAGTGCACGAATGGCAGATTGCGTTACGATTTGGCGTTTCCATTGTTCGCAACTGGCATCGTTTCGATAAAATCCACACAAAGCTTCTTTAATCTAGTTCGAAAGACAAAATTTTATTGCAATCTGCATCTAGATTTATTTATGTGGAAAATCATATGCAGGCAGATGCAGTGGAAGATTAAGTTTACTCGTGTCGGAGCACATACCAATCTGGAGGGTGCAAAATAAGATTTGTGATGCACATACATGTGTAATCTATCATGTTTCGTCCTGTTAAAATTGCGAAATGCCAAAACATTAATTTTCATTTTTTATTAAATCTAGGTGTGTTATGTTGCTATTGCTATAATTCGACGTTGTCCAGAACTCTACAAAATAAAAAAAATGTTTTCGTTCACTGATATTATCATGGAGCTCTTCAAGTCTAATGCAAAATTTCACTTGGTTACGTTTCTTCGTTTGAATATTGTGGACTGATATATATTTCTGCGCACTTTTTATGCCAACAGCTCAACTTCTATTAAAACAGAATTAATTCACGTCCTCTTTTTCGCCATTTAATCAGTTAATATGATGGAGAGAAAGCCGTATGTACAGTTTTAAATGTGTTTGCGATGAACCATATCGAGATTTAAGTGTTTTGTTTATCTAAAGAAGATATATTTGTATTTTCTTTGTTTTTACTTCGGCGATTTCTGGTCCTGAATATTAAGAGTTAGGTATTTATCAAACCTGAATATCTTAATATATCATGCTTGTTAAATTTTGGTTCATATAAAATTCAACTACTAAAAATATAATTAAAGTATTTAAATACAGGGATCGTATGAAAAAATTAAAAGAAATTTAATTTAGAATTCTGTTTGATTTGTGTTGTTTTAATCGCTTCAATATTGCATAGATTTTTACTTTTGACATCGAGTTACCGGTGCCTGGGAGCAAGGCGATAGCTGTGTCTGACGAGAACATCGGCCGCACTTCGTTTCCTATGGGTAATTATAGATCATTTTCATTGTTTATCTTTTCTTTGAAGGTATTTGCCCATTTTGCACATTCTCAACTATCCAGATCTGCTGGCAGGATCGCACATTTTGACTTTGGATTTCGATTTTACGCATTTTTGTTCACATCCTCTTAAGCCATCTTTGAACTGGTGAAAAATGCCAATTTGAATCGTACTATTCTATGAAGCCTACACATGATAATGTACATAATTGCTAATTTCATTTTTTGTCAAGATTCACGTTTTGTTGAATCTCCGCGATTTGCATCCGCGGGTTTTCGCTTTGCTCGATCAGTCTAGGAAAGGTCCGATTGATCCCCAGTTCCAAGTAAGCATCGATTTTGTTTACTTACTGGTGGGGTGTGGATTCGTACCTTTCTGCCGAAGACTACATCAGAGTTCATACTAAACACTGGAATTGAGGTATGAAGATTAGATTCGTTGGTGTGAACGATGTGGAGCATTTGGAAGAAAGGGACGAATCCGCACCCAACCAGCACGAAGACGAGCTCGACGCAAACTTTGAAATAAGGATCAATCTGATCTCAGCGAAACTGATAGTGCAAAGCGACAACCCGTGGATGGGAATCGCGGAGACTCAACTTTCGAAGCTCACACTGCGCAACCATTCAAAGGAGATTCAGCTTTTCCTATCCCCTTTAGTACTAAGTAACATAGTCGTTATTTGAAACCCACACACAACTATGAATTACAAGGTCATGTAGCATCTACGATCCTGTATATTATGCATACATTATTCTGTGTAAGGATTTTACCTGATGTAAAATGTATCCTAGTTCATGCGTGACTAGTACGTGTGTCTGGCGGTAGTTTTGCATTGTTTTTCGAATGGTTAAATAGGGAGGGATTGGTTTTTTTACAAATATTTCACCACTCTCGAAATCAATGGTTGTTTAATTGTGTTATTTATATGCATATGGAGAATTACGTTAAAATTTAATGATTCTGGCTGCCTATATTTGATGATGCCGACGTTTCCATTCGAGTAGAATATATGTGAGATTAATAAAGATAAGAGCGGATGATCTTATTTTGCTCACTTAATATATGTTTTTTGCTTTGACCCCCCCCCTAGGCCGTTTGCCGTCGTGCTCCGATTACGGATCAGAACTTATGCCTCATGGAAGTTTTGCTATGTTTGGCAACCGGTTAAATTCAGTAGGATTGTTGTTTATAACACGCTCGCGAATTTGAGCATAGAGAGTTGCTATCACTACCCACGCAATCACTTATTGATTAAATCAGGCAATGTTCAAATTATCGTCGTCCTAATTTCTTTCTTTCGTAGCAATAATTAAAGTGTTGTTTCTATTTGATTCCGTAAAAAAAATTTCTTAATTGTTGCTCTCTTATTACCTTTTATATTAAAATATACATTTATATATATATATATATATATATATATATATATACATATATATACATATATATATACATATATATATATATATACATATATATACATATATATATATATATATATATATATACATATATATTCTATATATACATATATACATATATATATATATAATATATACATATATATATACATATATATATATATACATATTTACATATATATATATATTTATACATATATATATATATATACATATATACATATATATATATATATATACATACATACATATATATATATATATATATATATATATGCCATATTTTCTTTTTTTCGACCGCAGAAGTCAAAAATAATGTTTGCGCCCAAAGATTTAGGCTGAAATATTCTTAAAGTAAAAATTTGACTGTTGTCCTTTTAAAGAATCGTATTGCAGATTTTGAGTTTCAAACAGTGCAAGTTGCGCATACGAGCATAAAGTCTCGTACTTAAATAACAAATATGGAATGCTTCTTTTGTTGTTTTTTTACATACTGATTCGTTTTGCTCCTAATTACAATGCAAAAATCGATTAGACCAGATCAAATTTCGAATTACGCAAGTTATACAAGTTCCCTCAGGTGATGAGATAAAATAATTGATTTTTTTAAAAACAATCCTGTGTCTATCAAATATTTTTTGAACGATCGTGTGATGCGGACGTCTCAGTGAAGATTGCCATGATTTGCGATCGCGGGTTGTCACTTTGTCTTTTCAGTTTCACAAATATCCGATTGATCTCCATTTCCATGTACGCATTGAGTTCGTCTTCCCTGCGACTGGATGCTGATTAGAACTCTGAAGGCTTCAACATCGTTCATAGTAAGAAAGAAAGTGTAAGTCTGTCCGACACGTAGATGAAGACTAAATAAATAGAGAAAGGAAGAAATGGTAAGGAAAACTATAGGTAACCTACATAAAAGATCTACAATAACTAATAATATACATTGAATTTTTAATAATATACGCGTTCCTGAATAAACCAAATTATTGAAATAACTGTACATGAATATATGTCCATATATACAAAATAAATCATTATATATATATATATATATATATATATATATAAAAGTGTGAGATAAGAACTTATATAACTATCCAATTCCATTTGTATATCTATATTGTTAATACGCCTCACATAAATTTACAAAATGCACATATACACATGTATATATATAAGCACACCTAATAAATACCGTGTCTAGCATTAATTAATGTACTTAGTAACCAATTTTATATAGTGAGCTTTTGTGCAGGTGTCTAGCGCCCAAAATGCCGAGGCATTACTTCACCCGATCACGTGAAAAACGCTAATTATAGTTATAATTTGCCGATAAGACTGAGTTACATAATTTGCCCCAAAGGCATCTCAATTTGCCAAATTTACCGTGGATGTATAGGTGATGAAATCGGCCTTCTACAATCTGCTGCCGGTCAATCACTGCTAGGATAAATTACTACTTGAATGCCAAATAGAAAACAGTTTAATTTTTACCACAAAAGCATGGCTCTCACCTTTAGCAGTCTGGCATACATAGAGGTAAGAGCCGCATATCTAAATTTGATTTCCATATATTCAATGCGGTTTGATCCTCGATAGTCAGTTTGCCGTCGTACTCTGATGATGATCAAGGAAGGTCGAAACGCATCAGTGCGTTGCGGCTGGCGGTAGTTTTATTATGTTGTTCGACACCTGGTTAAATACAATGGGATTGGTGTTTACTTCAAGCTCGCAAACTTGATTTAAAGAATATCCAATACCACATTGAAAATCAGTCTGAAAACAGGGTGTATTAAATAAGAAGATTAAAAATTGAGCCGAGTTTTCGTGAAAATTGACTGTGACAAAATAATCTTTCAATGATTAAAAATAGACGGAATATTTCTACTTGAATTGAATATAAACTGTCGAAGCTTGTGACTACGCTTGTGTATGTGCGTGTTGCATTTCACTTTTTAAATGTAATCCAAGTTAATCAAGTTTGCTATTTTTAAACTCACTTTATGAGGAAAAAAATATTTGATTAGAACGGAGACTAAGCGAACCTGGGACAGTTGATATACAAAGCGTTTCTCAATTGATATTAATAATAACTAATAGTAGCTTCACTCAGTATTTAGCCTGAAATAAATTATAATACACAAGACAGTTCCGATGAATAAATCATCACCATCATCATCATCATCCTCATAATCTTCTTCTTCATCATCATAATCATCATCATCGTTATCATAATCATCATCAACATCGTCATCATCATCCACATACTCGTACTCGACATAATATTCGTTGTCGTCAATATTTTCATCATTACCATCATCATCATCATCATCATCATCATCATCATCATCATTCTCATCCCCTTGAACATCCCACAACTCATCCTCTTAGTTATATTCAAAATCATCAATGATGTCATTATCATAATCCCCACCAACATAATCATCATTTTCTTCATCATCATCATTAACATCATTCGCAAACTCATCCGTGTCATAATATTTAACGTCATTAATATTATCATTATCATAATTATCATCATCTTTTTCATCATAATCTTTATTATCAACATCATTATTATCATCATACTCATACTCATCCTCGTCATTTATAATATCATTTTCATTATAATAATAATCACCATCATCATCGAAACCATCATCATCATCATCATTAAAATTCTCAATCTCATCCTCGTCACCATATTCATCGCCATCTATATTATCATTCACAAAATTATCATTTCGATCATCCTCATCATCATCATCACCATCATCATCATCATCATCATCATCATCATCATCATCATCATCATCATCATCATCATCATCATCATCATCATCATCATCATCATCATAATCATCATCATCGTCATCATCAGCATCATCTTCATGATCAAGATGATGATCATTGTAATCACAATACACAGCAATTCAGAACTAATTATTAGCTAATGTTCACCGCCATTTAAACCTAATAAAAGTAATAAAGGAAGAAATTTAAAAAATGCAACATTGATGACAAAATAATAAGTTCGGGAAAAAAATTATCAGCGAGATATTTATTCGAGGGAGTGTCTAGCTACTTTGACTCTCTTTACCCAGATAACACACAGTAGTTAGTAAAAATACTTTTCTACACAGCACCATTATGGCGAAGTCAGATTCAAAGCAAGGAAAAATCGGCAATAGAGCCTTCTTTTTTTTACATGATTTTCGGATTGCGTACCGAAATGTTTGAATCCACTGTCATCATGATTTTTCCAAATATTTCGACTTCCGGGTACGGAAGTCTTTTTCAAAGGCGAACACATCATCCACTAAGTTGAGAGAGCCTTCTTGCTTGCATAAACATAACCAAACCTCGTAGCCAACTGTGCCCAACTACGAAAAGGAAGTTAAAAAGATTATTAAGCCAGAAATCCTCAGCAGGATGGTCATTGAGCTCGCTTAAGATTTCCAACCCAAGTCTGGCAAAATCGGCCAATCTTGTTTTTGACGCCAGTCTGGCGCTGTGTGAGAGAACAGTGTTCCACTGGGAAATCAAGAAGTCGAAATACGCAAAACGTGACCGCGGCAACTTAGTTCATGGAGCCTTATTTGCTTTTCTAACGAGGAGCACTTACTGGCCGCACCAAAAATACGTCTACAGACTGTCACCATCGGTTATTCCTTGTTGATAACCTACATGTGCTATGCTTCTCATACAACGATTGTCGAATGCCTGCAAGCGTCTAAAAGTATCACTTCTACGAGGCCAGTACTCAGTAACATGTAATAAAATTGCGCGTACAGGTGCATTGTAATCACGACCTGTAATGTTGAGTGAAATACTTGCATTTCTGCATAAATGGCGAAGGTTCGTGAAGGCTATTCATGCCTTCGCGCCAACCATACTTGGCTCGTCAGAACTATTGCCTCAGCTATTAATGGGCCTCTTAAGGTGTGTAAATCTATCAACCACGTGCAGAAGTTCACTCTGGATTCGCAGAATTGGGTTAAGTGGTAGATGATTCTGCATATGTATCCTTCATTATTGGGTACGAATTTCATTTCAAGAAATGGAACAACGATATCCCACTTTGTCTTCTTCGATAGTGTTATTGCGTCGACACAGCAAGTATTGCCTATCAAGTTTCGCGAAATAGTGCTTACTTTTGAAAGAAAAAATGGTTTGTTCAATGAGACTCAATGAATCAACTAATTGGGTGCTCCAGCGAATCTTATATTCGCCTCACAAATGTTCGATTTTATAAAAAATTTATACTTTTGCATTTTTATGACATCTGAATACTAATACTAGTATTATTATTATTATTACTACTACTAATACTACTACTACTACTACTACTACTACTACAATCACAACAACAACAGCTACTACTACTACTAAACCTCCTTCAATAACTAATACTACTACTAATCCTTGTACTAATACTTCCATTACTAATGCAATTACTACTACTACTACTACTACTACTACTACTACTACTACTACTACTACTACTACTACTACTACAATCACAACTACAACAACAGCTACTACTACTACTAAACCTCCTTCAATAACTAATACTACTACTAATCCTTGTACTAATACTTCTATTACTAATGCAATTATTACTACTACTACTGCTACTACTCATACTGGTGCATTTCGGGGATAGGATGTAAGGCCTTTCTGGAATACAAGTAGTTAGAATTTTCGATATTCTCAATTTTGGGGAATTTTAAAACCTCCTTGCAGAAGTTAAACATACGGATTGGTCAAATCTTCTACATATTAAGTCGGCATGAGCAAACGGTATAATTTCAAAGAATGTGTGTCAATTGGACAGTACAATCGCCTATACGAATGTGCAAACAAACAGAAGTAGGGTTAACTTCATATAACGTCGTTGTTAAAACGACTTTAAAGCGAACTTACAATATATAATGTATCCAACAAACAGTGTATAAATATAATATATGTAAATGAAAAATGCCATGATTTATATAATTAATCGAACATTGGATTCGCGAGCGGTTATGATAATTACTTTCATCAAGTTTGCGATCTTGACATAAACACTTTAATCATTATGTACATACATTTTTCAGTATAAACTTAGTATTGTGTAGTTTAGAAAATGCAATACATCCAGTGGACCGCTTTCATCCTTATTGCGAACATACCACTGGAAAATTCTGGCCAGTACGTGATGAGTTCCCAATAAGGACGAAACTGGTATACTGGATGAATTGCCTTCTCCACACTATACAATACTTCGTTTATACTGACAACTGTATACACTTAATGATTCATGTGTTCATATCAAGATCACAACTTTGATTATAGTATTGCCATGATTTCCCCGAAATATGATAATTGATATTTATCAAATCCAGGGTGAATGAATTTACTTCAGTAACAAGTGTTCAGAAATAAGTTTAATTATCAATTTTGGTGAACTTTAACATCTTCGTAACTTTCTTCTTTTAGTAGGGCAGATTTAGCTGCGAGGTTTGGTTTTGCTTATGACATGTTACAGTGAAACCCGCAAGGAAACTGTTTTGCAAATTTTGCTTTTCCTTAAAGCTGACTTGGCCATAATGGTGTTCTGTAGGATTTTAGTTTGCATCACTTATGCGGGTTATCGGGATAAATATACTCATAGTAACTAGGTACTATCTCTCTCCTGTAAATCTCACGAAAATTTGTGTGCCTAAATTATTAATTTTGGCGTTATTTATAAAATTTTAATTGTTTTCTCGCCCGCTTGTTATGTCTATATGGCAGGGAAATATTAGTTAATGTATGGCTGGGCATGATGATGATGATGATGATGATTATGATGATGATGATGACGATGATGATGATGATGATGATGATGATGATGATGATGATGATGATGATGATGATGATGATGATGATGATGATTATTGATGATGATGATGATGATGATGATGATGATGATGATGATGATGATGATGATGATGATGATGATTATGATGATGATGATGACGATGATGATGATGATGATGATGATGATGATGATGATGATGATGATGATGATGATGATGATGATGATGACATGCGCACCATAGATTAAACCTTTAATTCACGCTCACTTTTAAGTATACTACTGGTCCTAATCTAACTAAATCGTTGTTCGGTTTTCAATAAAGTGAACCCTCTCTATTTCGCGGATCGATTGCCGCGGATTCACGAAATCGTGGATTTTTTAAATTATATTATATGAGAAAATAAGAAAATATATCGCGTATTTTCCTGTGATGTCGAAAATATTCGCGATATATTAAGACCCGAAATATTTTGTTAATTCCACTAGAATATTTATAAAAAATAGAACTTCCTAGTCTACGAACCACAAAGCAAGCATGAAATAGTACAAAGCATACACATACTTTGCAACCAATGTTCGTTTAATCATACTTTGCATTTCAATTTATAACTAACATGACAAAAAAGAGACATGCGTACAACAGTTCTTTACCGGCGTACTTACTAACCTGTTGTTAGCAAAACACAAAGCGTAGCAGCTCGGTGACGAAGTGCGATGTAAGACGGTCTGTGATTGGTTCCAATGGTTACTGATGACGAATCAGCTCCCAAGTTCTTTTACTTTAATATTCTAACATTTAAATATTTGTGCCTGTTTTATATTAGAGTACTGTACATGGGTGTTCTGTAAAAGGGTGGTTAGTTAACAGTACGTAAAGGAAGGGCTTTAAAAGTCCGAATACATGTTAAATAAGTATTGTAAATATGGTGTCCCTACTTCGCAGATTTCCAGCTATCACGGCCGGCCTTGAAACCTATCTATCGCGATAAACGATGGTTCATTGTAATCTAAATTACAGCTTTTTACCACGGGCAAATTGAAAAATAAAATTGAATAAATGCAAGAAAATATTCAATACTTTTGCATAAAAAAGCATATATTTACGCACTTTTTTTATTTCAAGCGCCAATAAATCGTATAGAAGGTTTTTCATGGATGAAATTATTATAATATATAGTGGAAATAACAAATATTACTTTTCAATGTAATTTTTTAACATCTACATATGAATATATTTGAATAATTTGCATAAAAATCAAAACTGAATTTTGAAGAGGGGGAGAAATATGAATTGCTGAAAGATTCAGTATCAACTAAGGAAGGGGCGATTTGCTATTGCATAGCGCCTCATAGATTTCGGATACATTTCTGCATAACTTGAAGCATAGTTCTATTTATTTGTAATTAGCGAAGCATTGTAAAACGCAAACTGTTTGAGATTTACCGTTAAACTAGGGAACATCTAAATAATTGCACACTTCACACTTTAAGCTTAAATTAAGTCAGGTGCAAAGACTACGTGGTTCATTCTAAATTTGCAGACCGGCTACCGTTTGTAACTCACAAAGCCTTAGAGATTTGCAGCGCATATGTGTTTTATAAAATCGGCAAGTGTTTTTACGTTTATCCCTTTGACTCATTGACAAAGATCTATTGATTTAAACGTTATTTTGTGTTTTTAGGTCAAACTGAGAGTCTTCCTAAAGCAGCTACATCCAAACGACCGCAATCCAATGCCTCTTATTCAGACACGAATGCCAGCCATCCATTTACCCTGGGCGTTAGTGTTAAAATTCGACCCACCGTTGACGGAATCACGCCAGGAACTAACAGTGCGACTGCGTCTGCTGCAATGCCTTTAAAACCACCTCAGAGCTCTCTGCACGATGCACCAAACTGTCTACAGCCCGATGATCTCGAGATGCACTGCAAAAGTGGGCAATCCGCTGGATCAGAGCAGTCTAAAGATTTAAGTGCAAATGCCGTGTTCGTCAGATCTGTAATTGAAGGTGGTGCTGCTCATATGGCAAGTTTTCAAAGTCATTTCACAAGCTTTCTTGCTCTGGCGTTGCTATTTGACTCAATTTTAGAATCTGCTTAGCATGAGGTGAGCCAATTATGCTGGTATGTTATAGCAGAATAAAATAGCAAAGCTTATATATAGTAGTCGGTTTCCCGACTTCACCGACGGAAGAAGCCAGGGAGCTGAAAACATCAGTCCCATAAACAAGACAGTCATATGTACGATGAGCAGTCATTCGAATAAAAAATCAAAATCAATTGTTTATTAGGTGTTGCGCATCTAGTAACAGATTAATTCAATTGAGCATCATCTCATGTGCAAAGTCGTTTTTGTGCTTACTGGCGACTCATTAGTAGGAGCCGGTATTACGCCCTATACCCACTATATATTTAAAAGAGGTGTGTGGGCATACAGGACGTTGCAATCTTCTATACAGAAGTTTATACCTGCATTAATGAAAATAACTTAATGTAAATTCATCAGAAATGCGACTCCAAATCCAACTCGCTATATATATATATATATATATATATATATATTATATTGAGCCTGAAAAACGAACCAACATTATGTTTGCTGAGTAGGTATCAGATACCCACACTATGGTTTCGAAATTCGTACATGATTCCAACACTAATGTTGCTGAGTCGGTAAATGGCACAAACACAATCGATATAAGGTTCCCCAAATTTCACCAAAATTGAGAATTACAACTGCTTCTGAACATCTGTTTCTCCAGCAAATCAATACACTCTGGCATTGACCGATATCAGTTATCTCATTTCACGGTAATCATGACGCCATATAATTAAATTTATAACATTTAAATACAGTATATCAGGTAGAATTTATATATATATATATATATATATATATATATATATATAATTAATAACATCTCACTACATTTTGAAGCACAACAATTGAACGAAAATGAATGCCAACAAATTAGGCATTAATTATAATCCAGGTTGCAATCTTGATATAAACTCCTGACCCATTATGTACATAAATTTGTCAGTATAATCTAAGAATTGTATAGTGTATAAACGGTAATTCATCCAGTAGACCAGTATCGTCCTTATTGGGAACTCATCACGTACTGGCCAAAAATTTCCGCGTATAGGGCTTAGCACGAGTTGAGCCAATTATGCCGGTATGTTATAGCAGAATAAAATAGCAAAGCCTATATATAGAAGTCGGTTTCCCGACTCTATCAACGGACGAAGCCAGGAAGCTGAAAACATCAGTCCCATAAACAAGACAGTCACTTGTACGATAAGCAGTTATTCGAATAAAAAATAAAAATCAATTGTGTATTATGTGTTGCGCATCTAGTAACAGATTAATTCAATTGAGCATCATCTCATGTGCACAGTCGTTTTTGTGCTTACTGGCGACTCATTAGTAGTAGCCGGTATTATGCCCTATACCAACTATATATTCGAGTGAGGTATGTTGGCAATCAGGACGTTACAATCTCCTATACGGCAGTTTATACCTGCATTAATAAAAATAACTTAATGTAAAGTTATCGGAAATGCGACTTCAAAACCAACTCCCTATATATATATATATATATATATATATATATATATATATATATATATATATATATAATATTGGGCCTGAAAAGGGAACCAACAACAAATGAATGCCAACAAATTAGGCATTAATTATAATCCAAGTTGCAATCTTGATATAAACTCCTGACCTATTATGTACATAAATTTGTCAGTATAATCTAAGAATTGTATAGTGTATAAAAGGTAATTCATCCAATAGACCAGTTTCGTCCTTATTGAGAACTCATCACGTACTGGCCAAATCTTTCCGCGCATAGGGCTCGAACCTGGGCACGTCTGCTTCGGAATATGGTGCATAAACCACTTAGCCACACTTAAGGGATGCCATATAGCTTCCAAATAAAGAAAACGCTAACCACGAAACATTAGTTAGTATACAATGGATAATTGTATGTAGTGTGCAGCAGGGTGACTCAGTGGTTAGAGCACCAGATTCCGAAGCAGACGTACCCATGTTCAAGCCCTGTCCGCAGCAAATTCTCGACAGTACATGAAAAGTTTTCAATAAAGATGATACCGATCTATTGGATTAATTGTCTTTTCTACACTTTATATTACTAAGTTTATACCGAAAAAAAAATATATATATACACATATATATATATATATATATATATATATATATATATATATATATATATATATATATATATGCATATATATATCATTGGATTTGAGATTATATCAAGATCGCAACATAGTTTTTAAACATTTTTATCATCTCCCTTACAATTTATAATCGTTTAATTGGATGATAATAAAATTCCACTATTACACTCGTCTTGTTTAACTTTTTCAGTGTTTCCTTCTCTTGCATTTTTTAAAATGCTCGTTTGTTCATTATCATTGAAAAAACACAAAGGAAGATATTTGGTTATTTCACAAAATGGATTTTCCTCTTTGCCAATTTGAATGCCTTAATAGTTTTTTTCAATTAGAAAGCCATTCAAACAACACAAAAATCAATTTTTAGTACAATATTGTCTGCTTCGTTGGAGGTTTCATTTTTTAATTGAACACCTAAATTTTCGTCTCATTTTGAATGTTTTAGGATTACTTGCATTAGTACAATTCATTCAACCATCTATTCTATTAATGCATGAAAAATGTAAATTATCGTTGCTTCAATTGTACTCAGAATAAAGCACCATTTTAACTGCGTAACATAAAGGATAATACCAATCTTTTTCTCAGTGTTTTGCACAATTGTTTTGATTAATTCAGGCGTATAAAAGGCTTTTATTTTATTCATGATATTTTACAATTAAGCTCAACTTAATTTCTACCGGTTTTCAAAATACCTCTAGTGTTAATTATAATTTTCGATTCCATTTATCAGACGCAATTTACGTTTTCTAAGATAAAAAATATGAGCTTAAAACCACTAAACTGGGCATTTACAAGTGAAAATTTAACAGTGCTTTTGATGGCAATCTCCTACAGAACACATGTCCGACAGGCATCTGACAATCGAATGCCAATACTTCGTCTGCAAGTTGACTCACTGGCGAAGTGTTGCAGTCGTTTGCTGGTGCCTCGAAACTAGACGCTCTTGTCAGAAGTGGCACACCGGTCTTTGTGGCGGATCATTTAAACAAAGGAAAATCGGAAATGAAATCCATTAGGTTCATTCTTGGTTAAACGGTTGAGCGATGCTTCTCACAAAGAGGGGCCAATTCTCCTTGGAAACCTCACCGAGATTAGTGCCTAATTGATCCGTGATGATTTTCTGTGTCGGATCGTGTGACACGCTGCGTGATAGTCACGCGTTTGCCGGAACTTGAACGTCCTCTGTTCCAACAAGCACCCACAAATCAATGCTAGCGCACGCAATTCAAGCTTAGTTCATTGGTTCAACATTATAACTTAATTTCTGAAACTCCACAGATGATTTTGCGCAAAATGTTATTGGATAATGGAACTTTTAAGTGCATCTCAAAAAAGGTATACATTCAAGAATTTGAAAATGTCTCAAATGGATAATACTTTTCTATGAAAATTTAATCATGCCCTTTAGATACATTCTTATTTTCGTATACTCAAGTGTGCATTTTCGTTTGCCTTGAATTTACCACTTATAGTTGCCTATATGATACCAAACATAGGCAATCAAAATTGTTGTAACAATTAGAATTGTATGTAGTGTGCATGATCCATGCCAATAGGAATGAGTTGAGCGACCTTCACCAAAATGGTATCGGCCTAGATTCAATTTTATAGAATTAATTTCTTCCATTGAGGAACTTCTTAAAGATATCGAGACCAGAAGCAGATAAATGCATTCAATTTTCTATTGCATCACATGATAGTGTTAAAAGCTTTTTGATGTTTTTTCAACGAATGTTTAGGTGTAGCTGCAAGCTAGATTATTCTTTTTGGTTGAGGTGATGCGTGGCCAATCAAATACAATGTTCTATTTGCGGATCCTTTAAATTTACAAGCCACTTACGTGTTATATGTTATAAAGGACATCGGATATTTACATTAAATTTTCAGACTTTGCTCAAAGTAGAACTGAGAAATTTGATATATTGGCTGTGTGTCATATTCGAAGAAGATGCTCCGAAATTGATGATTTTCGTAAAGTGCTACAAACTTTTAAATTAATTTCTTCAGCAAATTTTGTTGAATTCCGTTGAGATATTGTTTTTCTTACGTCAAATACAAATGACACTGTACAAGAATGTGACTATATTTGCTATATGAAAGTAGACCGGTTTCGTCCTTATTGGGAACTCATCGCGTACTGGCCAGAATTTGCAGCGGACTCACAATAGCAGATTTAAGCAAATTTGGTATTGTGCTGTGTATAGTGGCCTGATGATGGTGCTAGAGATAAAGCGCCGAAATGTCGCCCGTAAACAAAGATTGTATAGCACCGCATTTACAATGACTAGTTTTAACGATGCTGAAGCCCTCGGAAGAAAGGGATGAATACGCATCCAGCCTGACCGACGACAAAACCGATGCGTACCTGTAAACGGGGTTCAATTGTATCTTTCTGAAACTGATAGCACAAAGCAACAAACCCGTGAACGCAGCTCATGGTAAGTCGTCATATGAAGCTCGCACTGCGCAACAACTCTTCAAAACAAAACGATTTTACTCATTTACTAGAGCAAGTCCTCGATTTTGATTCATGCAATCCTTGCTTACAACCATTATATACCGCTTGTACCAAATCGATCTTAAGTACTTTTCTGCGGCTGTTTCGTTCATTATGTTACCTTTTTCGTCTATCTTGTCGATATGCGAAAGCCAGACCAAATAATCTTATGTCCATTCTCTACTGTATGACGTGCAATATGTTAAAATGTCTATCTTGGCATGCAGTTCAATGCTACCTTGGTCTACCTTCAGTTTGTCGTATGGTTTCATCATCATACATGAGGTTAAAAACCTTACATAGAATTTCATACACACCTGATGTGTATAACATAGCAAATATCTCCTTCTGGTAGGTAAGTTTAGTGCCTATGCAAATGGTCTGTTCTAAAGTGATACGAATACTGTATCATGATTATACCGCTTTCATTTATCTGCATAGTTTTCAGTGAGGTATTAGCATGAACCTTCGATCATTCTTTATATATATATATATATATATATATATATATATATATATATATTGAAAGCAAAATTAGATATGTGGCTCTCACCTCTAGTAGTCTCACATACATTGTACTTGACTGAAAATTTCGGCTGCACAATATCTATGCAGTCGCGTACTTTACTTTTGCACCTTCGCTATATATATATATATATATATATATATATATATATATATATATATATATATATACTGGTAATGCAAATGAAATTCAGTGATTGTGCGGATGGTGGGAAAAACTCTTTAAATCAAGTTTGCGAGATCGCAGTCACTGTGATCTATTGAAGCGCTGGAAATCGCGCATTATAGTAATTAATTCAAAAACCTGAAAACTCAGTGTTATTACTAGGGAAGACGAAATAAATTTATGGTCAATGCAACAGAACGGATAACATACGAGTCAAAAAGTCCTAAGCACATCAGTCAATGAAGCGAGTACACGGCCAAAATAAAAAACCGTCGATACAATAATAACCACATCTGAAGCATCACATTGTTACACCGTAAGAGTGAATCCCAGACGCACACAAGAATGAACCCATACTCGCTCACAAATCAAAGCGCAATCAGCTACAAACAGTCGAATAACATCTACAAAAACTGCTTGTAAACTGAAAGATGCTGACCAAAATAAAATCGTGTTGATATGTATTCTATACATAAACCAACAAAAAGTCACTATAAATTTGCACTAATTAGTCAGTGAACTTCTTTTTTTAAATATAATATTTGTATACCTACACTGACGTTTTGGTCAGGCCACTGTCCTTCGGAGATTAATAGTACTCCGATTCTGACCAGTGCGGCTTTTAAAACACTTAACATAATGTAATCAATTATGGGTTTGTTATGCCGAATATCTGGTGGTTTTACCGAAATATATTTGCTGTTTTCGTGGCCACAGTTTTGATTATGCGAGGGAAATGCTTGGCTGTCAAATTAACTGAGGTTCATATCTTTTCACTTTGTCCTATATCTTTAATTAAGTTTATTTCCGAAAGGTAATCAGGTCAAAAGATCAGTCAATTTGGCTACGCGATGGACAAAATAAGAACGAAAATTGAAAAAATACATCATTTATTGAGCACGAGTCATTATATGCACACTCATTGTAATCAAAGTAGCCTTTTGAGTGTTAACCACATTTTACTATGACAGCCCATCGTAAATAGTAATAATTTAAACAAACAAAAATGACTGTTCTGGAAAAATGACCTAATTTACTAAAATGAGGAATATTCTTAATTTAACATTACGGGCATTAATAAACGTGAGTGGTAAACTGAAAATAGTGTTCTGTAAATGACATAATAAAAATGACCTTAAACATGGCCGTGCTGCATATAAATATAAATTCAAATTTTATGTATATGCATATGGAAATTGATATATAATTATATATTAATATGTATTATTTTATACGTTCATTTACCAAATTGTAAATTCGTCCGTGTTGAGTCATCATGTGACATTTCAAACGTTGAAAGATTAATAAATCTTGTTTTATCAGATTTTCATATCTACCTTGAATTGACCTTTCTTCGTTTCACATTCCAATTGACTTCTCATGCCTGAATATTGGCAAAAATGATGACAAAATTTCGATTTTCTTCTCCATGCCTGCCAACATGATTCTCGCTCGTCTGTGTGCTCTGATGATGAACGTTTGAGGTCGAAACACGTCAGCATGTATGCCAAACAGCAGATTTGCAATGCTATAGACTGGTTAAGTAGAACAGGATTGGTTTTTATCTCACGCTTACAAGCTTTATGTAAAGAACAGTGACCGATTTAATCCTTTAAATACAATCTACCTTCATGAAGATGTGTACTTTGTGGGAAAAATTGAAAATAATTAATTCGCGTAACAAATATTAGATTTGCTACCAGTGACAGCGCAACCAACGTTAGTTTAAGCACTTAAGTGTTCAATTTAAAACTGATTCTCCAGGTAGCGTGGTGCCTGTTCTATAATGGCCAATTTCAGGTGGTTAGTTATAAATTTAGATCTCCAGAGCTAGTAAAAAGGTTATACATAAAGGGGAGGCTAACCACTAAACATTAGTTATTATTTAACTGAGTATTGCGTGTAGCTTGAGGTAGAGTGACTCAGTGGCTAGAACACCAAATACCGCAGCAGACGTGCCCAGGTTCGAGCCCAGTCCGCGGCAAATTCTGGCCAGTACGTGATTAGTTCCCAATAAGGAGGAAACCGGTCTACTGGATCAATTGCCTTTTCTACACTATAGAATTCTTAGTTTATACTGACATATGTAAGTAATTAATGGGTCAGGTGTTTATATCAAGCTCGCAATCTTGATTATAATAATTGATATCACCACCTGCGCAATCAATATCCGTTTAATTATATAAATGTTCATTTCAATATCACTTCCCCATGTAGTGTGGTGTCTGTTGAGTAAAGGATGCCATATGAGTTCTACGTAAATGAAAAATAGACTAACCATGTTACATTAGTTAGTATATGATTGAAAATTGTGTGTAGTGTAGTGTGAGGCAGGGTGGCTCAGTGGTTAGAGCACCAGATTCTGAAGCAGACGTGATCAGATTCGAACACTGCTAGCCAAAAATTCTGGACATCGCGTGATGAGTTCCCAATAAGGACGGAATTGTACTACTGGATGAATTGCATTTTCTACACTTAAAAATGCTTAGTTTACACTGAAAAATATATTTACATAGAGAGTTTGGTTTTTGTATCAAGATTGCAACTTTGATTAAAGTAACAGTTTCCGATGTTCAAATAATATCTTTAAATTTTCCAATCGCGTGGGCCACCTGCTTATTTATTTCGTGAAACACAGCAACGTGAACTTAATTATTTCATCATCGGTTAAAACTAATCTGATTCTAAACCTCAACATCGAGTGCTCTTCTACTTCCTCACTACCATATTCAGAATCACCGATATCGCATTGCCCATTTCTTTGTTTACTGCCCCAAATACTGTTCAAAATCTTTGATGCTTTAGCTTTTCTGAAGGTAACAATAACAAGCTATTTTGCTATTGATGTTTCAGGCATAATCTCCTAATTTTAATATTAACATCGGGTGGTATCGATTGCAGACACAATAGCCATATTGTTAGTATCCTTTACAGACTCGGTATATATATTATATAGTGTGAGTTAGCGTTGAAGTCGCATTGTCGTAGACTTTATATGATGTTAGCTTCACTATTGCAGGTTTACACATTCGTCTAGGAGATTGTACCGTCCTATTATTCCACATTCTTCTACCAAATATATAGTGGTTAAAGGGCGTAATACCGGCTCCAACTGATGAGTCGCCAGTAAGCACGAAACGAATGTGCATGAGATTATACTTTCCGTTCATGCTGTCTTTGGTTTATCCTTCTGGTCACAACTGAACTAATTGTTTACTAGGTGCGCAACTTCTAAATCATATATTATATATATATATATATATATATATATATATATATATATATATATATATATATATATATATATATATATATATATATATATACATTATTTTGAAATGCCAGCTTTCATAAAATTATTCTACCCTTCCTGTGTGCAAAAACAAAAAGAAATTTTATCAGATATAAGAAACATTTCTTTCTCATTTACTTCTCAATTATATACTAATGAACATATATTTATATATAAATTGGAAAGCAAAACAAGATAGAAATATGTGAACATAGAGAGAGTGTGAAAAATAGAAACCAATTAAATTGCGTGCGTCACATCCAGTTCAAGCTCAATGCCTGTACATGCTTCTTCTGCTTGCATAAATCCATCTGCAATTTGTTTTTCCATAAAGCTTCGTATATGGCTGACTGACTTCTGATTGTCTATTTAGTAATTAGCTGAAATACTACGACTTACGTGTGAGTTTTCAATGTTATTTTGCGCAATAGTAGACGTGTATTTACAATTTGATTTGAAGCAGGCATTAACGTTGAAATGTTCTCTCATTTTAGTAAATAACCGTCTGGTCGATGGGCCTACGTTAGTTGATCGACAACTTTCGCTTGTATATTGGTAAATAATATTTGATGTCGACATTAACGGCTGTTTCTCTTTGATTGCTGGTAAAGGCAAGTGTGTTACCCTAAATAACACTCCTAGTTTAGCTGCATTAAATGTGCGTGTTAATGCCGCTTCAACTTTCTTTTGTCATTCGGGAAGCTGCATCCACCTTAAATGGGATGTTCAGGTAGACTATTTTCTTTTCTGGCCCATAATACGTCTGTTTCTGTTTAATTCCCCTTTTAATAATTGATTCAATTAATTGGCTGGGATACCCATTAGACATTAAATCGTTAATTACTTTATTACATTCATTTTTTTTTTAATCTTGACTAACCAACCTGTCAATTATTGAAAAGCGGCCACGAACTGTTGATAATTTATATTGAAATGGCAGAAAACTGCTGAAATGTAAATACTGTGCAGACCATGTTGGTTTATGGTAAATTGTTCTGTTTAATTTACCATTAGTTTCTTTCTTTAATAGGACATCTATATTAATTCTCTGCCACAAACAGTATATAACATCGATTATTTTATTTAAAAAATACTTTCCTTTTTAATGAGGCGGCAAGTTGCATAACTCAGAATTCAATAAATAGTAACGTTAACTAACTGTGAGAAAACATAAAACTGTAAATCCACACGGTATTTAGTAGGATATTGTGAACAGCAGAATTGCCCTAGAAAGCCAATTCCGTAAAAACATTTTATTGCATTTTGCCTTAATATGTAGCGTTTTTCAACAATGCGTTAATATGTTGGAAAAACTAATCTCTGAGTCATAATAGACTCTAGATGAAGCCATGTCAAATTGAAAGTTTGCCAGCTTCCTCATAAGAATATATGCCTCATTAACTGTTAAATATAAACTAAATGAAAAATGAATTTATTGCTGAATTTTTTGGGAAATGTTAGACGTTGAATAACCGCCATCCGCAAAATCAGTACTTGCTCGCTCAGACGTGTTGTGGACCATTTAACTGGACGTAAAACGTCTCGTGTTTCGGTTACACTGTCGGGCCATTTTTATTAAGCAATCCAACTTTCTGCGTCATTCTACTGTTGCATCCAAGGCAAGGCGTTTTGTACGACCGAATTTTCGAAGACGACATACTACACCCTTTGTCACAATTTTGTTAAACGACAACTATTGAGACCGAATAGCAGAACAGATGCATTTTAGTCATAAATCTCTCAATCCTCCGTTTATATTCAAATTTATTTTATTAAATGTAAGCATGGCATTGAAAATTTCCGCGTTATTCTGCTCTTTTTGTCGAAACGGATATAATCTAATCCTTACTGTTATATATATATATATATATATATATATATATATATATATATATATATAATGAATAATTACTCGTTTACCTATTTTTGTGTATTAATAATTTGGTTTGAGATAACATTGTATATTGAAAAAAGTTATAAGGTTATTGCATGGTACACTTTCGGTATCATATGAAGTTAGCTTCACTACTGCAGGTTTACATATTCGTATTGGAGATTGTACCGTCCTTTTTTCCCACGTTCCTCACTTAAATATATAGTGGGTGGAGGGCGTAATACTAGCTCCTACAGATAAGTCGCCAGTAAGCACGAAAAACGAATGCGCATGAGATCATACTAATTTGTTATTAGGGGCGCAACACCTAATACGTAATTGCCTAGGCTAAGTGTTTGTCTGTTCTTGGCATAAAGCAAAACCATTTTGATTGGTGTATTCGTTTTTTTCTATTCATTGACGAAACTTTATGCACTTGTGTATCATTCTTGGGAAATATAAGAAAGAATATGATTGAATTGGAGCATAGTTATTTTCCAACTTCATTCTGGGCAAAAGGTGCTATCCTACCTATCGATCAATAACTATTCTTATCAAGGCTGCAATCTTGATATAAACACCTGAATCATTGAGTACAGACATTAGTCAGTATAAAATAAGAAATTTATCGTGGAGAAAAGGCAATTCAGCTAATAGACCGGTTTCGTCCTTATTGGGAATTCATCCAACACTGGCCAGAATTTGCCGCGGACAGATCTCGAACCTGAGCACGCTTTCCTCGGACTCTGGTGCTCTTACCACTGAGCCCCTCTGCCGGTAAAGTAATTTGTGACCGTTGGACAATGCAACCTTCTTCACGTACGTATGATGCACGGTGATGTTGCGCGTCAATTAAGACGACTTTTTATGTGACTGCATTTGTGATGTGACGAATGATCTAAGAAAACTAAAGTGCTATTAATCGATGCTTATTTCGCCTGGTTGTCGACGCGTTGCGTTGCATGAAAAAGGTCGCAAATACAAATCGCATTGACGGCGCTCAAAAGTGTTGAAAAGAAATTACTGATACGCATCTATTTTTTCTCTGAATGATAGATAAATCATTCATTTTCCATAAAAAAAATCTAGTCGGTAACATCTGCGTGTATGACTTAATTTATTAGCAACAATAACGAAGTATATGTATTGTTCCAGAAAAAGGCTATGAAGGCATATGTATATATATATATATATTTATATATATATATATATATATATATATATATATATATATATATATATATACGCCTATATAATTAATAATCGGCCCAAACAATAAATATAACTGAAACCAATTCAGATTTGTTGCCACTCTTAAAATCAAATGAAAACCCGTGATATATATATATATATATATATATATATATATATATATATATATATATATATATATATATGTCTCTTTATCTTAATCAATAGAGCCATATTTGTTGTTTTATTTATTCGAACTTACACTCGTGTTCACCATCGTGGAAATAGCAAGCTATTATCCGATTTTATTATGATTAATTGGTTGACGCTTTTGGTTTACTATGCTTTTGCAATTAAAATTGTTCTGCAGGATAAACAATGTCAAGTTTAGCCTTGCATGATGGGATAAATAGATGCAGTACACGTATTAGAAATAACTATCCGCTTTCCTGGTTACTGGGAACGACCTGTCTTTCTGACGGAGACCACACTTTCCCGTAATCACGACTACATTTAACATTTGTCTAAGACACGCCTCTGACCGTTTTGCACAATCAAGTCAGTGATATCTAGCTTTGCTAATAGTACACCGCGAAATTACAATTTCCGCATACCTTTGGCATTATCATCTGAACAACAATTAAATACCCTGTTATTGTTACATATAAACATCTGTTACTAGAATGTGTCTGCGCTGAACAGCGCAAATTCCTAAGTAGCAGATTAAGAAGACACATTTACAGGCATGTGTGTTCTTTAACAAATTTCTTTTACCAAACGAGATAAAAGAGCGTGAACTGCATTATTTTTGCCGTGTAATATATCGTAAGATAAAATTAAATTAAATTTGACCTATTAGATTAGTAATCTAGACCACGGATCATTTGGTTGAATTTTTAAGAATAGACAATATTTCGGTTCTTGCGACCAGTATTGTTGATTTATATAACTACTTTTATCTTTATAACTGAAAGCGATCAAAGCCAGAGTGTTTGGATTTACTGGAGTAACAGATGTTCAGAAATAGTTGTAATTCTCAATTTTGGGTGAACTATAGTATACATTGTTATTGTACCATGTACCGATTCAGCAACAATATTGAATATATATATATATATATATATATATATATATATATATATATATATATATATATATATATATATATATATATATATATATATATATATTATAAGTGTGATTTAGCGTTGATGTCGCATTGTCGAGACTTTATATTAAGTTAGCTTCACTACTGCAGGTTTTTGTACCATGTACCGATTCAGCAACCATATTGATAGTACATGTCTATTTCTATACTATAATATAGCTATCGTTACTACATATATATCCATATATATATAGTATATATATAGGTATATATTATAAAGTGATTTAGCGTTGAAGTCGCATTGTCGAGACTTTATATGAAATTAACTTCACTACTGCAGGTTTACACATTCGTCTATGAGATTGTACCGTCCTATTATCCCACATTCCTCACCCAAATATATAGTGGTTAAAGGGCGTAATATACCGGCTCCTACTGATGAGTCGCCAGTAAGCAAGAAACGAATGTGCACGAGATTATACCTTTTGTTTATGCTGTCTTTTATGTATCCGTTTGGCCATAATTGAACTAATTTGTTAGTAGATGCATAACAAATAATACACAATTGCACATATATTAGTTCTCCGCCACAAACAGTATCTAACTGTTATATACTTTTTCAGTTGACATCATATAAAATAGAAAATATTGTTGAGTATGGCACGCCTAGTAACATTTTAATTTATTTTACGTCATGTTTGGCACGGATCAGTATGAAAATTGACGTAAAGTCTTTGGACATATTGATCTTTCGTAATTAAGATCCAGATATAAACTTAAAACATGCACTTTATTGTATCATATAGAGGAAAATCATATTAAGGTCAGGCAAACTTATCGAATACTTGCTCATATAGCAGCCTGAAATCATGCATTAAAATATTAGTGTCTAGAGGAGCAGATTCCGAAGCAGACGTGCCCAGGTTTGAGCCCTGTCCTTGGCAATTCCTGGTCAGTACGTGATGAGTAACCAAAAAAGACGAAACCGGTCTACTGGATGAATTGCCTTCTCGACACGATACATTGCTTAGTTTATACTGATAAATGTATGTAAATAATGGGTCAGGTGTTTTTATCAAGAACGCAACCTTGATTAAACGTAATTTTTATCACCGCCCACGCAACCAATTTTTGTTTAATTAAGATAATCCTGGTGCTGTAGTGTATTCTCTGGCTACATGAGTCGTTCTTGATAATATCTATTTGTTTTGCTATTATCCTAGGATGGGCGAATACGCGTTGGGGATCGCCTATTGGCGATAGACGGCCAAACGCTCTCCGGTCTATCGAGCGCTGATGCGCTGGCTCTGCTTAAATCTGTTATTTCTAAAAAGTTACGCTCAGCAGATGTAACGAAGTCAACGTCAACTTCCTCTTGTTGTAATCAACGAGACTATAGACATTCCGGTGGTGCAACAACCACTGCCTCGTCTAAGACAGACGTACCTGCAACCTTTATTCGTCTGATTGTGGCTAGGCCAATAGAAGCCAGTCTGATGAAAGAGTACACTGCAAAACCATCTTCAAATAACCAAAGACCTGCCGGTTGTGGTAGTTTTGGAAGTTCTCCTCATTGCGATAGAATTGGTTCCGCGCCTGGTTCTAAAATGAGAGATGTTTCAGATGCTATGCGTGATATCTTTGACGATGTCCCTTCAGCATTTCGACCGCCACAACTTATTAAGTTGCCAAAGAAGTTACAAGAAACTGCAAACCATAGCACGTTTTCAGATCACATGTTGCCACATTCTGAGCTTACTGTAAAAGACAAACCAATTGCACATTTTAGTGACTCTAGCGAGTGTATAGCATCAGCTGCTGCAGAAATAAGCCAATTGCGAAAAAGAACAAGGGAGTCTGCCTCCTCTTCGACTGAGCTTAAAGAAGTAAGTTATAAATAATTTTATCACATTCTATCGGAATAAGTGGAATAGTGGAAATATTTAGTCATTCTACGCTTCCTTAACATAAATATGTGAAATATAACTTTCATATACATGACACACTTAGACAGGTGCTTATTTTTTAGGACCAGACAAACATGTCAAAATTACTATCAGATTAGTCCCCCTTTTATTGCATCTCTCTTCTGCTTACTGAGCTTTTAAGGTATTTTTTTGATTTTTTCTATTCTGGATTTAGTTTTAAATCTAAAGTTGACACATTTTCCAACAGGTTTAAATCTTAATCAAAATCTGGTATAGCAAGAACGTTATTACTTTTTGATTTGCATTACATATGAACGTCAGCGTGATGTCGGAAATAGGATGCAAGACTCTTAAAAAAATGCTTTTGGATTGAAATCCAGGCCGCGAACATTCAGGGTATCAAAGATGAGTGCCAAAACAGATCTAGGTCAGTCAATTCAGCGAACGGAATTCCCTATATTGTACAAACTTTAGTAGATATTAACAATATATATTAGAAACGCGTCTTTAAAATAAACTCACGAGGTGGCGTAATGACTGATTTATAATTCCAGATTAGGGTATGGATATTTTAAAGTTTAGATTAAAAGCAATGACTTAAGTCATTATATATCTGAATTTTAAACATAGTAGTATTTTGTCATACACTGCTTTCATTAATATTCATATTCTGAAGTTTATCAGAGTTTTGCATGCTTCTAATTAATGTAGCTCTCGTGCTCTGTCTTGTTCTCATACTAGCAACATTTTGGCTGAATTTGTTAGGAAAGAAGAATAATATCCTCTTAGGCATCATAATTGTTTCGTGTATATTTTACGCAAAACGAAAAACGACCAAGTTTTGGATCGCAGCAACTCTAGTGGATTTCGTTTCGTAAATACAAAAGCAAGGTAAATTTTCTTAACCGGATTGATGAAAACGAAGTATAGATGTAACAAAAGACTGTTTCAGCTAATGATATTAAGGTTATTTGATAACTCTAGAGACGAATTTTAACAGCCAATATGCATGAAATAAGCAGTTAAAAAATAATGGTTTCGCGACAGTTGTTGAAGTTAAATTTTCACTGAAAAGATTGTCAAAAGCTTTAGTGTTTAACTGACAAACAGCGGTTCAATACCAGAAAAAAGAGCAAATTTCGAAAGTCACCAAAAGCATGAAGACTATAACTGGAGAAAACTAATTTGTAAGAAAAAATTCATGTAAAAAATAAATTTTCAATAAAGAAAATGGCTAAAGTTGGCTAACAAGATGTCGTTCTTGAATAAGAATCTGTGGTGGAGATAATACATACGTGGTATAATTGAATTTAAAAAAAATGATCATTCTGTTACTGCGCAGTGTTATTTATCATATATTGTTTAACTCCATTTATTTTGTATATTAATGGAAATTCAGCAATTATGCCTAGAATAGCTGAAGGTTGCAAAAGTAATGGGTCGATAAAGCACGTCCAAACTCTGCTTATTGACGGGTATAATTCACTTCCTTATTGTTATGATAAAATGCTCCATGTGGACTGTTTATGTGAGTTATTCTCGCACGAGTGCTTTAGTCAATTCTTAGTGGAAATTGTACGTGAGGACGTAATCTGGAAATGCTCAAAATTGCCATTTAGAAGAAACGAAGTAGTTGAGTTGCCGGAAGCACTGCTGATTGATGAGGGTATACGAAATCTCCTATCTCTTGAGATGCGTCTGCTATAAATGAGCTTTTATTTTAAAATAAATAATTCTAGGGTTTATACTGTCTTTTCTGTTAAGATAAACGTTGGTCACTTAATATGTGAATAAATACGGCGACCATGCGATAAACATTAATGCTAACTTAATGTGTCGCACAGCAGGAAATCTGTGCGAACTGGTCTTAATCAGACACAAACGGAGCGCAACTACAGAGCGACAAATGAGTATAAAGGTGATTTCAATGATTGCGCAGTGCGAGCTAAGTACATATAATAATAATAATAATAATCAATAAGTATATATGTTAATAGCTCATATTCTGATTAAAAACACGTGACTCCAACTGTTGCTCATATTATAGTTATGCATGAATAAATATTGATAAATTTTATAAAGGTAGTTATTCATGTGTTTCGTATATACTTGTATAAGTTGTGGTCGGAAATATATTTAATATCAAACTCTTGCTTATATTTATTTAAACAGACGCATAATTGTGTATGAGTTGTAGATGTATATATGTGCGTTTTATAAATTAGTATAAGGTGTGTTAAAAATTATATATATACATATATATAATGATTAATTTTTATATATGGACATTTTCAAATATTTCTATAAGTTAGGTAATTTAGGAACGTGCTTATTATTAATTAATGTAGTTCTATAGATTGTCCTTACTATCTCTTCCTCTCTTTATTTAGTATTAACCTAAGCGTCGCTCTGGCTTTCACTCTCTCTCTCTCGCTCTCCATCAAGGTAACTTGAAATCTTTGGTTTATCCTTCGGGTTATATTTGAACTAATTGTTACTAGGTGCACAATACCTAATGCGCAATTGCATATACATATATTAGCTCTCCGCCACAAACGGTACCTGGCAATCAAGTTTGTCTTTATGCAGTTTTGAATTTTAACTTTAATTACCATGACATCACAACAATACAGTTATACCACACATGTTCGATACTTAATCTCTGCTCTCCAATTAAAATTCTGCACACTAGATGAGATTATGTATACCGGGAATTTGAGATAGCTGCAATTGTATTGATGTAAGGGTTGGTCTGCCATTTGTGGCATGTAGGTATATAATTATATATATATATATATATATATATATATATATATATATATATATATATATATGTGTGTGTGTGTGTGGAGTAGATGTTAATTGGCTGTTTTCATGTGTTCCATGCATATGCATATGTAGAGTTTATTTACTGAGACCAATTTTTTAATTAAATCCATTAGTGAGTTTTGGAACGAGCTTACCACATTTGCTTGAATCTTCTTTTGCGAGTATTGTACTGTGCATGTTTGATTAGAGGCCTGCTGATGATGCCGGTAAGGAAGAGTCTAAACGTCGCCAGTCAACGAAGATTAGATCTTGCCTCATTTCCAGTGGGTTATTATGATCGAGGTTGAAGCCTTCGGAAGAAAGGGAAGAATACGCACACAGCCCAAATTGAAGGCATAATCAATGCGTACGTGGAAATTCTGATCAATCGGATTTTTGCCAAAATGATAGTGCAAAGCGACAACCCGCGAATGCAAATCGCGGTGAGTCAACAAAACGAGGATAAAGTTTAACAAGCAGTGATTCCTGAATGAAATAAAACAGAATTACGACGAATCATTAGAAATTTAGCAATCATCACTCCGATCAGGTGAAATGCACCTGACGCTAATTTGGAGTTAGAGCCACAGGTAACATTTACAATTATTATTCATAGTGACATGATCTCTTAGAAGGACAGTTTACCGCTGTGTTATAGAATGATCAAGGTCTCACTAGCTTTTCTTCGTTGTGAAATCGGTCAATAAATAGATTTATCTTTCTCTAGCGTGCAAAACTTGATTTGAATTGACAAAAAAATAATAACAAATAAATAATGAATAATATTTCTGCAGCCTCGAAGGCGGACGATGAACTCTTGTGCTAAAAATTGGCAATGACTTCCGTTTTCTAAAGCTAATTATGTAATTGGCGATTACGTAATAAAAGCTGTAGCAACAGAACACTTGCAAAAACTGAATATTTTAGAAAAATAGACTGGCGATTTAAAAGTTGCCACGAGATAGGCATGCGATGTCAAAGCCTTATTTTTATATTTTTTTGTAGCTATTTAAATATTTATTTTTTGCAATAAATCATCATTTTTTCCCCCCAGGATTGTTGTTGTGTAATTCCGTCACTGATGTAAATTCCGTAGCCATATAGGTAAATTCATCAATTACACACCAGAAATTGGGTATGCCAATTCTTGCATTGTCCTTCGGTAACTACGATCAACATCATTCTATATGAAAATAATGGCACTTTTTTGTTGTAGACAAGAAACTGGGATAGAACAATCACGCCAAACACCACAATCGTAGAGACAGACGACAGATCTGAAACGCCAAACTCTTTCCAGCTATCGAGCGTGCGACCAAATGAAGCTATCGCGGCTGGTAAATCGCCTGTCTGCTTAGCTGAAACACCTCACCGGAGCATGCAAAGCACAAAAGGCAATAACTCGGCTCACAGCAGAAATCGACAGTCAACTGGAAATGCCTCGTTCGCCGACGTGCACTCGCCACCAGTAGACAAAACGCACACCGGAAGCCGGAAACATAAGCGCACTGGCGATGCGGAGCGTGACCTTGACACCAGTAAAAGCAGCCATCAAGTGCAACAACTGGAAAACGCTAGGACTTCAAACAGTTATTCGAGAAGGTCGAAAATTGACAATTCACAGCCAGTGCTCGCGTTATCGTCTGGGAATGGAGACGTATCAGAGCACATTCCGTGTATTGTCTGCGATAACAGTCCAGTAACTACTCCCCTCTTTGTCTGCACATCGGCCTGTACAGACGCACTGTCGACTCAAACGATCAACACCGTTAAGCAGGGATCTATGTCTAGCCCTGCGCCACGAAAACCCTTGGCGGTGATCGTTGATCATCATCTTACGCGTCACACCCACCAAGGTCAACACTCGCATTGTTTGCGTAGCTCTGACGACAGTCCCGTAAGTGACATTGGAGTTGACAACCAGTGGCTTTTCATTTGTCGACAATGCTCGCTTTGTTGCCGAGCCATATTCGTAAAGATTCTTCTGGAAGAGTCTTGACAAAAGCACATGCAATTATTGCATTCATTAACCCGTGAATATTTATCATCATAAGCAATTTAAAAGGGCTAGAAATTCAATGTTTTATAAATCATAGTTAGACTTAGCTCCATTTCGGGTTTAATCAGTGCCACAACATACTTACTGTGTATTTAAATTTTAATTTCGCAAAGATTGATATTTTTCGATTAAAATTGAGCTGGTTTCCTTTTTTGCGAGATCTTAACTCGAAAGAAAATATTCGCTATTTCATTCTAACCTCACGCAGGTGTGATTTATGTTTAGTTGACAGCCGCACAATAAGGTTACCATTGAATGCGTCCGAAAAAGGTAAATTACTTTAATTTTCTGCATCAAATATCAAACGGAAGCCACCTGGTTTCCTATATCATTTTGATGAATAATGTGTTCAATTTTAGGCAGGATATTTTTTACACTTTTCCAGGTGTAACTTGTCGAATCTGCTCCTGGACTCGAATTTTTATTGATTAAATAGACGAATTATTAAGACAGCGATTGCTTGGATGCCTGATAAAATCTGACTATTTACTTTACACGAAACGCCTGCTAAACACGAATTCAAATGATAATTTGCATTAAATTAAAATGTTCAATATTGATAATTTATTTACGCGTCGTAGCTGTTCAGTGCAGTTGCCATAGAGGTGAGAGCCGCATATCTCAATTTGATTTCCATACATATTCAATGCGGTTTGATCCTCGATAGTCAGTTTGCCGTCGTTCTCTGATGATGATCAAGGAAGGTCGAAACGCGTCAGTGCGTTGCGGCTGGCGGTAGTTTTGTTATGTTGTTCGACGACTGGTTAAATACAATGGGATTGGTGTTTACTTCAAGCTCGCAAACTTTATTTAAAGAAAAGAGGGAATATATTTCAAATAAGCAAACTGATTTTTAAATAAATCATTTTGCAAACATGGTTGAATTTCATGTGTATTCAAAGCAAAGCATAGAAAGTGTATGCGTATTGTGGAAGCAATCAATAATACCATCCTTTCCCTGTAATCAATTAAATAAAATGATTGTGTGTGTGTGTGTGCAAATGAAAATAAACTGTCAAGTTGACTAAAAATCTCCTATGCGAATGTGTAAACCTGCACTAGTGAAGCTAATTTCATAAAAAGTCTCGACAATGCATCTTCAACTCTAACTCACTCGATATAATATATATATATATATATATATATATATATATATATATATACAGAGTCTGTAAAGGGTACCAACGCTATGGCTATTTTGTCAGTACCCAATAGCAACATTTTGGTACCCGGAAGTTACATGGTACTAACTCTATAGTTGCGGAATCGGTACATGTTACCAAGACGATGGATCTCATTGTATGCTGTAGTTCAACTAAATTGAAAATTACAAATATTTCTGAACACCTATTACTCCAGTAAATCCATAACCTCTGGCCTCGATCGGTATCAGTTATCACATTTTGCGGTAATCATGACATCATTCAAGTAAATATATAACAGTTAGATACTGTTTAACAATTATTGATTGCGCGGGTGGTGGTAACAATGCTTTAAATCAAGTTTGCGAGCTTGAAGTCAACACCAACCCCATTGTATTTAACCAGTCTTCGAACAACATAACAAAACTGCTGGCGGTAGTTTTGTTATGTTGTTCGAAGACTGGTTAAATACAATGGGGTTGGTGTTTACTTCAAGTTAGATACTGTTATTGGTGAACTGTTTTGGTGAACTATAGCATACATAGAAACCCATCGCGTGTGTACCATATAACTTTCGGTTCTATAATGTTGGAATCGGGTACTAACACATTAACCATATTGTTGGTAACTTTTACAGACTCGGTATATATATTATATTGAGTGAGTTGAAGTCGCATTGTCAAGACTTTATATCATGTTAGCTTCACTACTGCAGGTTTACGCATTCGTGTAGGAGATAGTAGCGTCCTATTTTCCCACATTCCTCACCCAAATATATAGTTGGTAAAGGACGTAATACCGGCTCCCACTGATGAGTCGCAGTAAGCACGAAACGAATCTGAACGAGATTATACTTGCCGTTCATGCGGTCTTTAGTTTTTCCTTCTGGTCATAGTTGAACTAGTTTGTTACTAGATTCGCAACGCATAATAGATAATGTTATTTTAAACTTGTCTGTTTTTTTAATATGACCGTTGCAAGGAATTTGACACATTAGATCTCCAGATAGTTTCAATTCTATCTGGATGTTCCAGGCCGGCCAATTTCATTTTGCCTCTTGTAGGAATCATCTGTCTTAAGTCATAGATTAGAGTTGCCTTAAATCTATTTAATTTAATGCAAGTTCATCCCTAATTATGTCTGTGGTACTAAACTTTTTACAAATTAGCGCCAATTTCCTGCTGACTGGACAACTGCCTTTAAATGTTAATCTTATTTCTTTACAAAAAACGTTTTATTAAAAGTTGAATCTTTTTTTGCGCAGTGCTGTCCTCCGTGTTGTGAATCTGACGGCATTTTTCTTGTGCGGGACAACTGATAGCACTCTTAGGTCGGTAAAATCTTGAATGTTGTTCATTTTCAGGTGCTCTGATTATTGGCTTTGATTGATGGGGTTTTTTTAGACAATACAATTAAACATTAATTGTTTGCGCGAGTGGTGGTAACTATTCATTAAATCAAGTTTATATATATATATATATATATATAAAAAAGTGGATAATGGCCATTTATTTCGAGAATACTAAACTTCGCTCTACAATCTTTCATTTATATACATTCTGGGTTTTCATTTGAATATGTGGGTGGCAACAAATATGACTCGGTTTTCTATTTCTTGTTTCAAAATATGGTGATTCCAAATAACTTTGACAGTTATTACGTTGTTTTCTTATCATATATATATATATATATATATATATATATATATATATATATATATATATATATATATATATATATATACTAGAAATGACAAACCAGACCATAGCACAGTACAGTTATAGCTATCTCAATTTCCTGATGTGCATTATCTTATCTAGTGTGCAGAATGTTGAAGGCGAGAGAAAAGTTAGCGAACTTGTTTGGTATAACTGTAATGTTGGGATATCACGCTGATTGACCACCTGTAAATTTATGGATTTGTCCGCATTTTTCTTGTGAGGGCCAAAAGATAGCACTCTAAGGTCGGTAAAATCTTGAATGTTGTACACTTTCAGGTGCTCTAATTATTGGCCTTGATTGATGGGTTTTATTAGACAATACAATTAAACATTAATTGTTTTCGCGGGTGGTGGAAACAATTCCTTAAATCAAGTTCGCAGGCTTGAAGTAAACACCAATCACATTGTATTTAACCAGGCGTCGAACAACATAACAAGACTACCGCCATTCGCACGCACTGACGCGTTTCAACATTCCATGATCGTCGTCAGATTACGGCGGGAAACTGACTTGCAAGGATCGATCGAATTTTGCTTTCCATGTATACGCAATGCCGATTGATGTTTAATTGAAGCTCGCAAACTTGATTTAAAGAAGCGTCATATTAAGTGATAAACAGTTAAACAATCCTTGTTTAGGAATGGTGGCGACAATAAGTTAAAACTAGTTCGCAAGCATGCTACAGAAACCAATCCAGTTGTCATTTTGAATGACGGTAGATGTGCTTTGTGTTGCGACTGGTTGAATAGAGTTGGAATGGTGCTTATACCAAGCCCGCAAACTTCGATTAAATAATTATTCTATGTGGCCGTTCCATCGCATGCTATATTCTGTTTTCCTCATAAGCTTCATGTTCGTTTGGTTATAGCCGTACGCATTCTAACAATGTTTTCAACTAGTTGAACTACAGCAGTGCCGAAAGCAGTGGATCTATTATTGTGGCCGCCGATGTTCATTCTCCACGAGACGACGAGGACGTCAAGGTAGGCAACGTTGCGGCACGTGGTTCTGTTGAGCCATGTTGTGGTGAAAGTGGAAACGCGTATGGCGTGGCCACGGAAGATCGTTTATTTGATGCCAAAAAAGCTTTTCAATCACGTCTTTGCGCAGAGACGACGGTCCGATCGGCACCTCTGCAAACAATTCTTCTCAGCAACGAGCATGCGTCACTGCGACAAGATAATATTCAGATGTCAAAAAAAGCTAAACCACACTCTGCTCCTCTACCTGTAAAACTGCATTTAGAAAACGAAAAAAATGGGCCTATCAGTCAGGCAGGGAATATGTCCAGTAAAACAAAATCGCCATCTACGCGACAGATCGGTGTTGGTAAAACACAGGAGGTAAGGACAGTTAAAGTTAAAGACAGTTAAATAAAAATATACATACACACGCATACATATGTTTGCATATACATTTAAATAGAGAAATGTATGGATATATTCATATATACTCGGATAAACCTATTTATACACATGTTTACATGAACATTTATAGATTTATCTATATATATATATATATATATATATATATATATATATATATATATATATATATATATATATATATTATAAATATCTATCTATATGAGAACATTTTGATGCACTACATGGAATAACATTTATTAATAAATTTTATTTCTACCAATATCTACAGTCATTATTCTGCATTCGTTAATATATTCGTTTATCTAATCCCAACAATACATTTGTCGAAACCAATCCCCTCTCGAAAAAATATACAGTTGGGATTGAATGAACGAATATAATAATGAATCCAGAATAATGGCTGCAGATACTTATTATTATAATCAAGGTTGCGATCTTGATATAAGCACCTGATCCATTAATTACTTACATATGTCAGTCAACAATAAGAATTTTATAGTATACAAAAGGCAATTCATCCAGTAGACCGGTTAAGTCCTTATTGGGAACTTATCATGTACTGACCAGAATTTTCCGCGGACAGGGCTCGAACCTGGGCACGTCTGCTTCGGAATCTGGTGCTCTAACCACTGAGCGGCAGGGTGGCTCAGTGGTTAGAGCACCAGATTCCGAAGCAGACGTGCCCAGGTTCGAGCCTGTCCTCGGAAAAAAGATTTATTAATACATATTAATCAATTGAGTGCGTTTGTGTGTTCTCAAATTTCAAAAAAATGTTGAAATTTGTAAATATATATACTCGAATGAGAGAACATTGCAACTTAAACGCCTGTTTTAAATCAAATGATGAATACACGTCTGCTATTGTGCAACACAACATCGAAACATCGCACGTATGTTATCCAGGCGTAACATTCAAATTAATTACTAAATGCAATAACAAAAGGGAGCTAGCCACATACGAAGCCTTACGGATAAACAAATTACAGCCGGATTTATGCAAGCAGAAGAAGCATGTTCAGGCATTGAGCTTGAACTGGTTGTGACGCACGCAATTGATTGATTTCCGTTTTTCACACTCTCTCTATGTTTACATATTTATATCTTGTTTTGCTTTCCAATTTATATATACAGATATGTTTATTTGTAGATAATTGAGGAGATAATGTGAATATATATATATATATATATATATATATATATATATATATATATATTAAACAAGGGGAAACGAAAGACAACACTCGGGAAAATAACATTCGTGCACATTGATTCAGCCAAGAATGCGAACAGTTGGTCAACTATTAATCCATCAATACAAGAATGACCAGATCCCAGACGGAACTTTGCAATACAGCGAGAAAGACGTTTGCAAGCAAACAGACACATATGAATACAAACTTACTAATCAGCCCAGACAACAAATAGAAGTAAAACCGAGTCAGATCTGTTGCCACCCACATATTCTAATGAAAACAAAGGATTTATATAAATGAAAAGAAAAAATATATATATTGATATAAAATGTGAGTATATATACACAATTACATATATAAATATAACAATTTTTTGGTAAAATTAAACACAATTGGTATTGAAGTGTAAGCTTATTGTGTATAATGACAGGTTTGCTTTGAGTATAATTATCTAAATATTACAAAATTTCAGCTACTTGAAATCTGGAATTCATATTATTAAATGAATGAGATCTAGTCTGCCCCTCCGTTTCACTTTTATTTATTTCCAGATTTATCGCACGATTTTTTATGCTTAACCGAGTATTAATTTCTGAGTTCGTATGGGTATGTGTCTGTGGGCGTATAGAGGTCATTAATATTGTATTAAATATTGATTGTGTGCTGTTTATTGTTGCATTGATGGACATTCTAATAGAACGCTTATTTCGCAAGTAAATATCTTGAAAAAAGAGAAATTTTTCACTGATTATTAATATATTCTAATTAAATCATAAATTGATCGTCAGACTTTATTTAAAAGTGATTCATCATTTGGGTATTAATTCGCATAGTTAAAAATTTTGGGCTTGACGGCATTATGGCTTGATAAGTCGTATCACAAAGCATGGTATGCGGAATATCTTCTACATTTTTGCGAAACGCACATAAAAAATGCAGTTTTTATGCTAAAAGTCACATAAAACAATCTTTTCTTTAAAATAATGGCATATGTTTTTATACCATCATTGTCCATTAATAGTATTTGTAAGTCGGTAAAATCTTGATTCATTTACACTTCCAGGTGCCCAGCGTATCTGCTTCTGTGATGGATGGTATTTCACTGGTCCCGTTATTCTAAAGCCACCAACATGTAGACTGTCCATCGAAAATTTAGTAGTTCTAGGTTTTGCTGAAGGATTAATATTTCGGGTCCACCTTTCTCGACATATCCTCAGAACTTCAATACAATATTCCCATGAAGAAAAAATTAATGGCATATGTGGTATCCTCATTCGAGACAGATTTATTTATGTTTATTTTGCCTACGAACGTTTAGGCACGGCTTAAAACCAGGTCTTCAATAAACGCTCACCTATACGCACGAGCATAATCGAAATTACCCTCATATGAGTTTAAATAAATAAAATTAATACAAAAGAAAACCTTGTGGATTAGCATATACGCCTATCCGTGTTGTTACACTCTTCTAATTACATTCCAGTACGCATTGAATGGCCAACTAAAGTTCTATTTTTCAATTCACGTACGATAATACAAATTTCCCTCTTACCTCATCTCTTCCTGCTTGCAAAAGGGTATAGGGAGAGTGAGATTCATTAAAAGATCGAAAGTACACAGAATCACTGTTCAAAGTAATTAAAATTAGAACTGACAGAAGAAAAACTTAAATACTGTTTGTTGCGAAGAACTAATATATATGCAAGTATGTATTAGGTTTTGCGAACCTAGTAACAAATTAGTTCAGTTGTGACCAGAAGGATAAACCAAAGGCAGCATGAACGGAAAGTATAATCTCATGCACATTCGTTTCGTGCTTACTGGCGACTCATCAGTAGGAGCCGGTATTACGCCCTTTAACCACTATATATTCGGTAGAAGAATGTGGAATAATAGGACGGTACAATCTCCTAGACGAATGTGTAAACCTGTAATAGTGAAGCTAACATAATCTAAAGTCAACGACAATACGACTTCAATGCTAACTCACACTATATAATATATATACCGAGTCTGTAAAGGATACTAACACTATGGCTATTGTGTTAGTAACTGATACCTTTTTTGAAATCGATGAGTACCGGATACTAACACTATGGTTTCCGAGTCGGTACATGATACCAACCTGATGGATATAAATTTATGCTAAAGTTCACCCAAATTGAGAATTACAACAATTTCCGAACACCTGTTACTCCAGTTAAACCATACACTCTGGCCTTCATCGATATCAGTTATCACATTTCGCGGTAAGCATGACATCATTCAATTCAATATATTACAGTTAAATACTGTTTGTTGCGAAGAACTAATATATATGCAAGTATGTATTAGGTTTTGCGAACCTAGTAACAAATTAGTTCAGTTGTGACCAGAAGGATAAACCAAAGGCAGCATGAACGGAAAGTAAGTAAGCACAAAACGAATGTGCATGAGATTTTACTTTCCGTTCATGCTGTCTTTGGTTTATCCTTCTGGTCACAACTGAACTAATTTGTTACTAGATTCGTATTTGTTATGTTTTTCTGAAGTATACAAATACAAACACACACACACACACACACACATATATATATATATATATATATATATATATATATATATATATATATATATATATATATATGTTTCTGTGAGTGCTATAACTGAAGTCATAAATAGTCTAGTTTAGCTTAGTTTATTATGAAAGAGTTTATACGACACAGTTAAATGAGATGCCTTTCGTCTTCGCAAAACTCAATTTGACTGAAATGTCTAGGAATTTATATAGCAATTGGAAATTAATGAAGACTAATTACCTGAACTCTATTGGGAGTAACTCATTTACAGTTCTAGTTAATTGGTTTGTTGAAGGCATTTCGACGTCCTTTCTGGGAATACTTTATCGGTCCTCTGTACATCACAAGTTCGACAAATAAGCTAATCTACCAAGTTCTCAATTTAATTAAGGCATATCGTCTATGCTTCAGACGGACATTACATTAGAAGAGTGCGTTCTACGTGTGTGGGTCACCGTGCCGCAGGGTGGCTAAGTGGTTAGAGCCACAGATTCCGAAGCGGGCGTGCCCAAGTTCGAGCCCTGCGCAGTCCATGGTAAATTATGCACAGTAGGCGAAGAGTGCCCAACCGGACACAACCGGTCTACTAGAGGAATTGCCTTTTCTAAACTATACAATGCCTAGTTATCACTGATCAATAAATGTTCGTGACTGCATAGAAATTGTGCAGCCGACATTTCCAGTCACGCACAATGTATGCGAGACTGCTAAATTTGATTTCCATATTTATTCAATGCGGTTTGATCCTCGCTAGTCAGTTTGCCGTCGTACTCCGATGATGATCAAGGAAGGTCGAAACGCGTCAGTGCGTTGCGACTGACGGTAGTTTTTTATGCTGTTCAACGACTGTTTAAATAAAATTGGATTGGTGTTTACCTCAAGCTCGCAAACTTGATTCAAAGAAATGTATCTCTAGTTAAATTAATACCTTTAAAGGCCGTTTAACTAGCCTGTAGTTCATAAGTTCTCTTTGGCAAAATTTTTCTAAAGAATTAATTTAAAACAACTCTGACACAAAAACCCTAGAAATTATAACTTTGTTGATTTAAATCTATTTAGTTTGTTAACTTATTTAAAATAATTTATTAATAATTAATTCTTGCGGTGTAAAAATTCATTTCAAATGACTAATTAACTAATCAGAATTTATTTATTTATAAACGATAAATAATTTGACAATAAATTGTGGTTAACTGGAATTTAATGGCATTTTCCTTTATGTTATACACATGTATTAATCTCAATTATTGGTTCTTCTGTTGCTACAAATGTTATATCCAAACTACAATTACCTCAATAATTCTCAGAGGCTCACATATTCTGCCGTTGCCCAGCTTCCCAGAGAGGTTTCATGCTAACAGCCTACCAACATTAGCCTAAAGTTAGAAACAATTTAAATCTATTTGACAACAATTTAAGATTAATGGAATTTAATTTCGCATATTGACGTAAGTAGAGGAAATTGATCTTTGCTCACGGCGCCTCTGAAATTTCGGCTTAATTTAACCTGTAATAATTAGAAACCATTTTCGTAAACTGGCAACAGTCTTCAACCCGTTTTGCCTTCGTTTGCCATCTGCTGATAGTACAAAGGAAGTTTTGACTATTTTCGGAATAGTTAAGCTCAAGATTAAAACTTTGTATTTATATCAGTCGCAAAGCGTTATCATTTCAATTTCAGTAACATGTGGCCTAAATACGTTTTCAGCATATCGAATTCTCTTATTGTGTCAATACTTAATTTTTTATGTGCGTTTGTGCGTGTGTGTGTCCCGTTTCGCTCCGTTCTGTGTGTGTGGGTGTGTGCACGTGTCACGTAGGTCTGTCCTGCGTCTGCTACCAAAAAGTGCACTGATAATTCTTCTGGCCGACGTTTACCTGACATGAACGATGAATCGACTTCCCAGTCGGCGTTGAATTGGCGCAGTCATCCGGATCCCGATAAGTCTTTCAATTCCGCCAAACTTAATACTATTCCGTCTGGCAAGAAGCCAGAAATACGCCTGCGCGAACATGGCGACCAAAAATCTTTTATAGCGGAAGAGGATAAAGGCGAATTAAACGAGGATAATAAGTATGAGGATGCGAAATATCAGGAAGGATGTAATCAAGCGGAGGACAATGTTTTGCACCATTTCGGCAGGTAATTTACTTGAAACGATACGATTTATAAATTGCATAGTCGGCTCGAGAGGAAAGCGTAGTCTCATTCGCTTTAAGCGTGACGTGCAAAATAGAATTGTTAATTTTGTTAGTTTCTTGTGACAACAGCGTAAATAAATAGGACTCAAGGGGTGCATTGCACCAGTCGGCACTTTTAATTCAGAAACTGAGCCGAAAACACAAGCAATCCGGTCGTTATGGCATAGGCATGCACTACCATTGAGCAGTTCCTTAATAGTGGCCAGGATTTCTACCCTTTGCTAGAAAGGTATAAAGCCCAGCCCGATGGCAACGGCATTATTTGCATTCTTCAAACATTCTGACCACCTGGTTTCACGCATTACCTAAATGCGTTATGTTGCTATGCCCAACGCTGTCGTGTTGCCCTGCATATCACGCGTATCACGACTTCGAGTTAATTTGCTAGTTCTCACAAGCTAGACGCGTAGGTAATACATTATCTGGCTTATGCAACACTTCCACGTTTGGATATGTCTTTCGTCTCTACTTCACATTTTTTACCTGAATAGTTCATTCCCCCATATCAATTCGAATCAAGTGGTTTCAATATCTCCTATTTGTCAATCGATATTAAATCGCAAACGAAATATGTTTGTGATTCTAAACTATTTCCCAACTAGGTTAGTCACGTAAACGCATTAATTTAAAAATTTCGTTGCCTTTAAATAAACATCATTCACACATATTGTGTGCAACCCCGCGCATTCAAGTGTTTTTATCTTCCTTGGTTATTATCAGAGCATGACGGAAGGCCAGAACACGTACGAACATGAAACTGTAGTAGTGAATATTATATATATATATATATATATATTATATATATATATATATATATATATGTATATAATAAATATCTATCTGATATTTCTTTGAAGAAAGCATTGTTTATTTAATTAGAAATTGTCTTTAAACATGATGTGGATCATTATTTATTTATTTGATTTTTTCGGGAATGGATTTCTTGACACCGGTCACTCTAGCATTATAATTACTATTAATTACTTTGGCAAGCCAATTTTTTGATAGCATTGTGAGGATGCATTATTTTCCCGGTGATTTCATTTATGTTGGCCTTTATACCTAGCCAAAGCATGTATGTAAAATATTAGTCAAATGTAAACTTCCAGCACGAACATTCTGAAAGTTTAAATAAGTTCAAGGTTTGCAATGAAAGCAAATCAATTTACGGGTTAGGTGAGAAAATATCATATATCTTGATTTAACTCGCCGTATTTAGAGCAACAGCAAATTCTACAATCGAATAAATTTTATATTTAACTGCAATTTTGTTTTAGTAGAAATTGTGTTCGCGAATAATGTTACAATTAACGAGAAAGAAACGGTAATTAATAATGGGCATATATTTAATTCAAATTTAACTAATCTATTGCTAAATATGAACATTATTCAAGTAGAAGCCAATTAAGAAAACAGCTTATTTTAATTACAAATTATTGACAGACTTTTACAGCTATTCAGCGAAGTTTATTTCAGAAATGTCCATAAAGATCGAGATCACAGTTTATGTTGTATATTAAGGCCTAATACCAAATCATTTACCATTCAGAGGTATAAATCTGTGGGAAACTTAAACGGGACTTATAGATGTGGCTTACTGACAAGTAAAATTCGCGAACTCATAAATGAATCTTAAGATAATAATAATACTATTAACGATTTCAAAAAATAGAATAATAATAATAATAATAATAATAATTGTAGTAGTAGCAGCAAGTAAAGTAATAGTAGTAGTAGTAGTAGTAGTAGCAGTAGTTGTAGTACTAAAAATGAAATAACAATATTTTACACATATGCCTTTAAACACACAAAATCCATATTGATTAATCTTTATAATTTTTAGTTAAATATGACATTTCTTTCTATTAAAAGTGTGATTTTTTCATTTCTACACGCTCTCCTTTGAGTAAATATGTAATTTGTGGCGTTTTTCGTTTTTACTCGTGTGTATTTGACCTATTTTAGGAATTAATATAAATAGTAAGAAAGTTTATTTCATTGTAACCAATTTACAGCGATCTCTTATTCGTTGTTTTACGACTAAGCTATTTAAAATAGCCGCCAAAGTTCATTTACATTTCGTTAGAGCATTTTCAAGTTAATTTCGTTGGTAAGAACAATAACTGACCTACCTGCTAGATTATTAATATTGCATATTTACTGCGTTAATGTGTATGTATTTACTACAGTATCAGGTGTTCATTAATATTTGTAATTCTCAATTTCGGTGAACAATAGCATACATTGATATCCATCATGTTAATATCATTTACTGATTCTGCACCATACTGCTAGTACCATATAAGTTTTCGGTACTATAATGTTGGTATCGGTTACTGACACAATAGTCATAGTGTTAGTATCTTTTACAGACTCGGTATATATATTATATAGAGTAAGTTAGCGCGGAAGTCGCATTTTCGAGACTTTATATGATGTGAGCTTCACTACTGCAGGTTTACACATTCGTCTAAGAGATTGTACCGTTCTATTATCCGAAATTCCTGTCAAATTGGTCTGTGTATATGCCTGCATGTGTATTCTCTTCGAAATGAGAATACCGTGATTTAAACACAAAATAACTGACAACTCACTAGATAAGCGTACGTCATGCCTGTGTGTATGTATTCTCGTTTGTTTTTGATTGAGGAGTAATCAACTACTGCACGTGTACACTCATCCCAGTGAAATTACAGCGATTTAGCAACATCTGACTAATCACTAGATAAGCGTATGCCACGTCTGTGTGTTTGTGTATGTGTGTGAGCGTTTGCTTAAGACTGAGAAATAATCTGTTACATGTAATTACCGGCACGTGTAACAGTCATTCAAGTGAAACTAAAATGATAACTGTCATTTCCTAAATGCACACGTCAGACCTATTTTTACACGTACTATCCTAAATGAAGTAATTACGAGTGGCATCCCGGTGAGGAGGGGGCAAGATACTGTGAATACAGTAAATAATTGAGAGTTAGCAAAATTAAATTAGAAACGGAAAAGTATTTTAATAGGGTAGATAGTTAAAATAAAATAAAAATGGGTCGTAAAAGAAATTGAAAATTGCCTGATAAAGAAAGATGCAAACATAAATGTTTGTTAAAAGGTGCTACACTAACAACAGAACGTAAGATAATAGATAAAATAAGATAACAAGTAATCAAGGATGAAATAATAAGATAATCAGAAAAAATTAGGAGATATTGAATTACTCACCCTCCACCTCTGTAAGTTAATATCAGTCCAGTGTTCTTATTCTTTTACTTGAGCGAGTTTCTGATTCTGATTCGTGCAATCTTCGTTTTCTACCATTATTTAATGCTGTATTCCAAATAGGACCTAGTGATTTTTCTACGGCTGTTTCATACATGATGTCATTTCGCGATTTAATTTCGATGGATTCTCTAATCAGACTTTTCGGTCTGCTATAGCTACAAATTGATATGCGTCTGCACACATCCCAATTATTTGTGTCCTGTCTCTACTGTATAGCGCGCAAGATCTGATCTATTAACATGGCCATACTTGCATGTGGTTTTATGTTCCTCTCTTCTTACCTTAATTGGGTATTTAACAGATCTACCAGTTAGATTATTAATATTGCAGATTTACTGCGTTAATGTGACTATACAAGATACTTTCTGTACTATTTGTTCAGGCGAGACATGAAACTCAAAATAAGTCTATCATTGTTATTTGGTTCTCAATGCCGTGTTACGATATTATATTTAGATATATATGTATATAGATATAATGAATTATTTTAGTCATATGAGCAAATATTCTTATGCAATTATTTCTAATAGTTGATTAA